>DWQX01005977.1:0-12063 GCA_018245475.1 Pharmacophagus antenor | reverse complement strand
CCTCGCTAGATGCTGTAGTGGATGACAAAGGAATAGTGGATTATCATCAGGTTTATTTCCGATCCCGCTGGAGTAGCTACAACCCACTCAAGCAATAACAGAAGTCCGACACGCTTAGAATCAACAGTTTCATGTCACTTAACCTCGTGTCTTTATCTGTTACGGCATAACACTTGACCTCGAATTCACCTGATGTTAAGTAACAATCAGGCCGTAGATGGTGAAGCGCGTTCGCTCAGAATACTTACTTTAGGAACACAGCGATGCTGTTATGGCGGCAGTGATCATGTGAAAATGAGATCAAATATTAGCCAACTGTTATTTACAAAAAAAAAAGTACAAATATTGCAACATTTCAAACTTTTTAGATTCGTGTCACATTTTTCATTTCCATATTTTAATAATGTTGCTAATTCAAATAGAAATATTTCACGGATACTATATATTATACATATAATATTGCAAAGTGTAGTTCGTAAGTAAACAGTATGGTTCATATTTCTATTTAGCAATTTAATTACGAGGTATTTTCTTAACAAGACATAAATCACTTCATGTCTGCTGAACAACACGCCAATTAACTTCGTTTATGTTCACATTAGATTTTGTATGTGTGTGATTGTAAAGAAAAGTTTCAATTGCACACATACAGAATCTAATTAACTGCCTACGTCCTACTAAATTGTAATTGAAATTGGTTTTTATTTACGTTAATTAAAAGCGTACAGAACTATCAGGCCTTCATTAAAGTTCGAATTTCGTAATTTCCCATCCAAAATCGAAAATCATTTTTGGGCTATAATTATCTCATATTTTCCACAGCGCTTGGGCTAAGTACCCCAAAAACCGTGATTAAACATTCTACACCACTATTCATTATCTATACAATTTTGTACGGCCGTACGTGTATCATTCACCCCCTAAAACATTACACGCAACGCGGTACCAACCTCACACCTCACGGACACCCCACAAAGACTCCCCAAACGCACCATTTTTCCCCACAAGATAAAGACCAAATAAAAAAAGAAAACGTGAAAAATACTTCCGTCCCGCTTCCACGTCGGTGGAACCTATAAGCGCGAGTGAATAAAATGCCTAAGCCACGAACGACTCACGAAAACTTGGGCCCCGCCCGAGACGGCCGCCTCTATCCGTCTCTTTCAGTTTTTCACACTTTTAAGCGGGGCAGGAGAAGTGAAAAACGTTTCAAGTGCATGTGGTATACAAAGGTAAATTAAACTTTATTCTTTTAAACTTACAATTCATTTTGGATCGCTGGTGAGTGAACGTGGAAAATATTTTAGAATGAAAGCATTTGGCCAGTGGAAGTCTCTCTCTCGCAAAAAAGCAAGCGGTTTGAACGGGTGTGGGGGGTTCAAACGTTGGGTTGGGTGATGGCGGCAGCCATGATGCTTCCGACGGCGCACGAAGACTTGTATTAATTTCGGCTTAATACATTCATTGATTTTAAGAACACCGCGGACGATATTTCACTGAATTATTTGAGATTAACAGAGTTATAATCTAAGAGTACATTTGGGTGACAAATTTATATTTTATAGAACGATAATTACGACTTATTTTTTATTTATTTTATTTTATTATTAAATAGTACGTGAAAGAAAAGTTCATAAAAACTTAAGTGAAAGTAACTAATATTTACACGTTGAAAAACTTTTATTGCAATAATTCAATTATTTACATGCTAATGATTATTGTTATATGTAATATTTTTAAATATAAATTTTCTCTGTGCTCAATGCCGCACGCTGCAAACTTCTATCTTCATCCATTTATATTACAAAAATGTATTTAAATATCGTTAATACAATAAACTATACAAACAACGAAAGAGTGTTGTCAAAAATAAACTATCTAAGTATTTTATTGTGCTTTATTCACAAACGTTTTAAAAAAAATTATACAAAAGACATTCCTAACGCCTAAGTATCAGACCTTTATATCGATTTTTTTGAAATATTTAATTAAAGAAAATAAGGAAACGATTAGTTAATGTAGACTTATTAATTAAGGATCATGAAATTTATTCTAATTGAGTCCTTTTATCGTTTGTTACAGAAAATAAAAAAAGAGGATTCAAATAATTTACGTGACCTTAATTATTAAATAAAGAATTAAATTATTTATATTTTGCAAATATCGTTTCGGAAGAAAGAATAGCATTTATAATATTCTTAATACTGAAAAATTACAAAAAATTGTATGCATTGTATTCTTTAATCAATTCCCTACAGGAAGAAATTTAATGGATAAAGACTGTTATAATAAATTAATTAATTTGTCAGAAAGTTAATTTAAAAAAATATATAATAATATATGTAATAGCATTTTCTTACATAACATTTAAAGCATATGCTAAAATGTTAACACTTAAGTAACCCATCGAACAAATTCACAAGTCACCAAGTAATCAGTGAATTCTTAAACCTAAACATTTCTTATTTTATATTTCTAATGTTGGCCACGATTTCTACAACTATTATATAAAAAAACGTGAAAACATTCCGATATGAAGAAATCTCTTTAAAGGCAAAACCTTTAAATAGTCAATATTTTTTTTTATTGTAAATCACCGCTGATTGTAATCACTTAGATAAAAAATCAAAATCTTTACGAAGTCGACATTATTAATGTTAATATCAATGAAAGTTATTAGTATAAAAACAATATTATTAAATATCCTCCATATTTTTTTATTTATAAGATGAGTAGGCTAACAAGCGAGCGGCTCTCTCGATGGAGAGTGACCACCACCGCCCACAGACAGCGGCAACAGTGACCACCACCGCCCACAGACAGCGGCAACACACGGGGACACGCAACTGCGTGGCCGACCCTTATACGATATAGGAAATCTTTTGTAATAAAAATGCTGTTGTAAATAAAACTACAGAAATTTTGTATTTTAACACCACTCTTCCCATTTTTTTTTATATAAATTAAAGTTTTCAATAGTCTTCATCATACAATTATTAATTTATATATTCATATTCATGTATTATATATTACAAATAATAAATACTAGAATAAATCGAGGCGTTTAGAATGTTAAACGCTACAGAATCACAGTTACATATGTTAAATTTATACCACCCGTTACATCGGTGCTCTTTTTTTATAGTAAGGTATGCCCAGGGAGATCAAATGAAAACTCACTCATATAAGCAAACTGGTACTCCAGCAAGAATAATTTTCTATGTATAACAAGCTCATATTTTGTTTTTGCACACAACTTATTACAACTTTTGAACAATGGTACAGCAAAAATGTAGAATGATATATAAATAGGATACGTTGCAAAGATTATAAAATAACTGTATTATTACAAACATATGATAAATTTATTTTATATAAAATATTAAAATGAATTTAAGCTGTCTACGAAATTACAAGTTATAAACCATTATTTACATGTAATATGATCAACCAATTTCAATTTACATTTCAACTTTTTCATTAATGTATTATTCATAAGTTCATAATTACTAGAGAGTTTTCTATACAACACTGTTTGCAGCTATAAACATACATTGGTTACAGTAAAAATTCCGTAACGGACTAAACTCATATTTTACGCGAAGACACTGAAGAAAACACGAAATAAAGATTTTCATCGTATTCAGAATAATTACAATCGTGTATTTATTTATTAATATTTAATCTGCATAACGCAGATTTTATTAATCATTAAATGCAATATCCAAATAAGATCACCAGAAACCTAAATCATCAGAATCTCGCACATAACATCATATTGGTACTCTTTTATATTCCAAAACTCGCCAGAATTACAGCTTAAAAATCTGTCATACCGCAAATTCCTGTTCCTGTGATACATTTAAAAACCAATTTATATATAAGCTAAGATCAATATTACTTATCCCAGTATCGAACTCACCGGAAAACATTATTGAAAACAAAGAAAAATCACCGTGATGTACGCGTTAGTACAAACATCACGAGGTCCTTATATTCTCTCAAATGTAACGTATTGGTTTGTAACGCTGCTTCGGTATTTAAAGCAACAATTAGTTTTGGGGTCCCTACCCTCCTCCCAAATATCAAGCTTATATGCGGATGGACGAATGTTTCTAAAAAAAACTTCCGAGCATTAGGGTTGTATTTGATATCTAAAGGTTAAAGTGAGATTAAAGCATGCCATTCCCAAGCTTTGTTTTATTTGAATTAACACTTAATAAGTTAATCAAATATAATTGACAATGTTATAACAAGGTCCAGTTGTGTCCGAGTCTATCTGTATACTATTTGCAAACCTGTTTTGCCATCTAGGAACAAATAGAGAAAACTCTTTTAAATATGCCTAATGAGCGAAATAGTAATGAACAAAAATTATAACATACATTTAAGTAATAAATGCTTAATACATAGTAACAACTCCTTAAAAATTATTACTTAATATTTAATATAAGCCCGTAACAAAATTTATTATTTACTTTTATATAAAACATTTCTTTCATGTAAAAAAAAAGAGTTGCCCTTTCTTTAACATAATTAAATATTTAATGATAAACAATTTGCGATAATTATAAAAATGTCTGCCCTCTGTTGTCGAATAGAAGATTTAGAATTTGCTTAAATTTAAGTGAATATAAAATTTAAGGACTAATTATGAAATGGATTTAATTATTTAAATAATTGTTTTACACATCTTTTAAAACAATTTGTAAAATAGTAATATTTGTATGAAAATTGTACCTCTTTTTTAAACTATGAATAAAACATTTGTTTAAGTATTCTTATTAGAATTAATAAATAAATGACACAAATTACTGAGCATACTGAAAAGTTTTGTATATATCAAAAATATTTTGCTAGAATACATCCATTCCGGGTAATATTTAAGAACTCTGTAATTGATGAAATATCACTAACAAACAAAAAGAAGAAATTTTGTCTTCTATTAATATTTCTATCCGCCGATAGATGGCAGGATACTCATTTGTATATTAAATATTCTTAATTTAAAATTTCAGAATCCCGCGTAAATTTTCCTGTCCGGATATGTTTTTTTCCATTTATCTGAGTAAATAACAGTAATGAAAATTAGTCATCCGGTAAAAATGTCAAATTCTGCACCGCCATCTGGAGGAATATTTTAAGTGGTTAACGCCAAAAATGTAGTATATTAAATTTATACGTATAGCAATTTAAATGGTGATTTGATGTCAGGATATAACAAAATAGAGAATAATAAAAAAACATATTTCTCTGCGATCTTTTTATTTTCATTCTCCATTAAAAATTACATGTATCTCCCAATTATATAGTGATCACGTTAAATTTTTCGAGAAGAGGATCTTATTCAAAGAACTAAGAAAAATATTTTATTTAATTATAAAGTTTATTAGATGCGTTATAATAAATATTATTTATACCGTTATAATAAAAAGATTTAATCTATAGATACAACGACAAGAAACAAATCTTGTCCTCATTTTTATGGTGCAATTTTATTCCACTCTTTACTTTATTTAATGGCCACAGGTTTGGTACTATCAGATTTCAGAAGTGACGAAGAAAATTTATCTCGCGGATATAAAAAACAAACTTGCTAGAGGTCCCCCTCAGGAATAAAAATAATTAAAGTTGTTTACATTTTCGTTCACAAGTTTAGGAATTTTTATAAGTGATTTGTAACCGAACATCAAATAGGTATTTTGAGCTAGGGACAGAAATAAATAAGCAGTAACATCTCATCTCCGAATTTTAAAGAACCTATGATATGTACAATTTTTTTATTAAAGGCGACTCCAATCCCCGACTGTTGACAACATGTTACTGCAGACGTCAGCTCAGTCTTCAACTGTGCTAACAGATTGAAAAATGATCAACGTCATTTAATGTATCTATAATCAAAATATTTAGGATGTTTTATTGGAATATTAATCATGAGAGTAAGATTGATTGTTTTGATTATTATTTCATTTACTATTAAAATCTTTCATTTTTGTGATAAATTTTAATCTGCACATTTATTTTATTACGTAATATTATTAGATAGTAATGTTTTAGCTATGTAATTTTTGCAATACTCTGCAGCAAAAATATCAAATAACATTCGTCGCGAAATATTTGAAAACGTCCAATTCGTCTCATAAACAATTAATGTTGAAATTCGTATTACCAATTCTAAATATACTTTACTCCGTAAGTTACAACGCTCAAAATACAACAGTAGCGCGAGCGTAACGTAAGATGGCTGCTTTGCATATCACGAACAAAACGCGACATTTGCACATTTAAAACGTACAAAGCGCCCGCTCAAGTAATTATCCCGAAACCCAATCGAATTATCTTCAGCGAATGTCACAGAAGTGCTATGAAGACATGCGCTCTCTTGGAGCAATTATCCCTCTGGGGTTTAATTCATCCCCTTCCCCCGTCCCCCCGTTTACCCATCTCCCCCGGTCGCCCTGCACCCCGGAGGGAGAGGTCCCCGCGCGCCGGGCCGCCCGCACAATTCCGCCAAATCATCTTAACCCCACCTTTTCACTGATGAAGATATGTAAATACGAGCGCCTGGAATAGCTGGCAAGTTAAGCGGCCGATGAGATCCGAGTATTATGAATAATTTAAAAATAATTTAAGAAGTTATAACCTGTCGTAAGTATTAGTATATTTTCCAAAATAAATTTGTATTGTTTTCATCGCCAACGAGCTGACCCTTGCTATCGATTGATCGTTTTCACGATCTAGTTAGACGGTTTCGAAAAACCCCATTACCGTCCAGAGCTGATCGTTCACTCGGCGCCGGAGTCGAACACGAGACTTCCGTTACAAGGCAAGCAATAAACTAACGAGCCACTGAAGTAGTGAAAATCATAAAATAGATATTGTACTGAATGACATGCGCTTAATTAAAATATAAGAACATTTTTTTGTCGTAAGTGCAAACAATCAAATAGAGAACTACAATAGAATTCGCCTAACGGTAATAATTGTGGTTAACAGTTGGAAATTAAGAAAAACAACAATGGAACTAATTCCCGCGATCAAATTCATCCCTAGACTATATTATTTCATTTCGGTCGATCCCGGAACTTCAACGGAAATTAGTTATTAAGTAGAAATACAGAAAGTTTTACTCCGACCCAACACGCTCCGGCAATCCTGTCGTAAACAGACAGACATACCTACAAACTAGACTTGTGTCTAAGACTTGTTTTGATCATTTTTTATCAATAGACATCCTTTTTATAACCTTATTAGCCTCGGGATAATTTTGGAATTAATTGCTAAAAGAAACAATTATGAAAATTTTGAATACATATTTCTATTAAGTTAATTCTGTTACAATCAAATGACTCTTCATTTAGACTCTTTCAACATAAATTTTTAAAATAGACATTTTAAAGGTATTTCATAGCAAATACATACGTTTTGAGTTCGATCACTTTCACCTAAAGATAGATACTCGTAGTTACATTGAATTTACATTTTGCACTATTATAAAATATTAGTTGACAATCAATTCAAAACACTTTCAGTGTGCAACTCGACATTATTTTAATTATATGGTAAATATATGAAAAAGTAATCGATACACACATTACTGCAACATAGTTTATATTTAACCTGTTAACCAGGTCGTGATATACATTTGTTATTTTCTTCATCTCCATTATAAAATTTATAAAAATTGAACTACCAAACGTCATAACAATAGTATCAAAACTGCTGAAGAATGTGTCTTTTTCATAGATTGTACCATTTCATGAGCGACGAATACAGTCGTCAGACTCAACAGTTTTAGTTTTCTAATGACACAATCACTGTTAGATCTTTTTTTTTTACCTGATAAAGTGATTTTTAAACTTACATTTGTTTCATATTACAATGACTATAAAATTAATTACTGTACATTTCGGACAATAATATATTCTTAAAGACACAAAACCTAATACCAGTATGTCGTTGTTGTTGAAAACTGGTGTTATGTGGGTGGCCACTGAATCAAATTATGGTCGAGACGAGAGGCTAGACGCTGCGTCAACGAAACGTACTTACTAATTTTTCTTGGTTAACAATTATTTCTTACAGGTTACGGGCTAACGCTTGATATCAATTTCACTTGTCGGTAAACGACAATGAGGCGCTAGACGCTGAAGAGTGTCCGCCCAGAATACATCTGGATGGTATAATTCCGGCAATCACACATGTGAATGTGTGATTGCCGGAATATAGCAATGCTGTTATAGAGGCAGACTGATATTGAGAGTGGTAGCTAGCCGAGGTAGAAAAAACTTTACCACCATTTAGACTCCCCCACTCCTGTGGCCCGGAAAACGTACTCGGGACCTTCGCGGTACAAGGCAAACGAGTAAACCACTGCGCCACTCAAAACAGAAAAAAGGCTAAGAGTAAATTATAAATAAATATCGAAAGCTGTGTTTCCCAAGGAGAGGCGTAGGCCCCACAAGTAGGCAATTCTGTCATTTAGGCAATCAGCAACTTTTTAAATAAATTACCTAATACAATTCATCGCATTTCTTTGTTTTTGGGGGCACAGGATAAGTATTGTATGGGTCGAGGGGGACAGATTTTTTTTACTCAAAAGAGGGACATTGAACCAAATAGGTTGGGAAACACTGATCTAATGGTTATTGAAGCAAGTCTACACATACAGTACATAATTATTCAAACGAACGTCAAAACGCTGCGTTTCGCACGCCTGTCCGTCTCACCCGCAGCTTACCGAGTCACCCACGTACCGAAGATCATTATCTAGCATGAGAAAGTTGGGAGGAATCTAGTTAGAACCCTCCCCGTCTCACACACCCCCCATGCCCCCTTCGCTCCCGTTCCAACAACCTTAACTTGTTATAACCAGTTTAGGCCAGTTCAGTTTAGTTGAGCACCTGCGATACAAGACAAACTCGGGGTTTGTCTTACGCCGCGCCTGATTGCTGAAGCTTTGTTCTACCTCGAGTTTTGTATGTGGAATATATATTAGCAGGAGCAGTTCAAATATTTGTACTGTGATATATTTGAAATTGAAATTAACCACTTATTCAGTACACTTTTCCAAAACTATAACCCAAATAGGTATCTTCGCGACATAAAAAAAATCTGTTCATTTTTCTACATGCGAGGGTTTTAGTCATAGAAAAATATAGAGGTTAAGAAACATAAAATATTTTGAAATAGATTTATCTTTTGAAAATATAACCTTATGCTCTCATTTAAATTATTACTTATTTGAAATAACACAAGAACCACACATGATTGCGGTGCATTATTTATTTTACCGAAACCAATAATCCTAACCTTAATTACAGGTCATCACTCCACCGAAGACAACAATTAGGCATCCTTATAGATTTCAATAGTTCGTAAATGGCACTTACATTAATTTAAAGTTTGCTTGTCATTATTCTTAAGGAGAGAAAGTATATATTAAATTTTTTTTGGATATTTATAACATTGTCTTTTGCCTTTCTTATCAACGACAAACGCAAAAATAGTATAGATATTACATGAAATCTAACTTCGGAATTAAATAGCGAATAATTATAAAAATTAATCTTCACTATTATTTCCAAAGAATTTAATATATGAAATATTTTCCGTTCAATGCGTTTTATAATGTATACATTTTAGGCACGTAAAACATAACACGACTCCCGCCATGTTGTTTTCGCGCCAAATGAGAGTGAAGCGCTATGCGAAATAAAATGGCGGCGATCGACCGGTCAAGGGGATTATAGCACGTAATTAGCAACGCCGGATAATAATTAAACTATTGAAAATAGAAAATGCTGCCGAGTTAAATAGGATTTGCAATAATAGAACTAGTCGAGCCTATTTGAGAGACTTGTACCGAAGGTTGAACGGCTGAGAGGATGCGTGATGCGTCAATACGCACATCCTATGACCCCGTTAACTAGTCGGGCGTGTAATCGTCGAGGGTGACCAACCCTGCGGGTGGATTTCTTATGTGTATTTTTAAACTAGGTGCGTGAAATGCTTGCTTTTATCTTGCCCACCGTACCCTTTGCGTTCCCCTACCGGCGCGGCTTGTACCATTTCCAATACGTGGACACGGTTCATTAGTTAATACAGTAATTGGTACGGCGTACGGGTTCGTTACTGAAAATGATTTAACGGCGTAACCAACTCGTGTCTGAAACGACGGCGATACACTTTCATAATTTCTTCATACGTTATATTACATTTAATCTCCAATTACGTAAATACCATAATACGAGTATTTATACCTTTTTTTAACAAGAAGTATATATCATTCTCACTACATAATGAACACCCGTCGAATTTTACTTATTAATTTAATTCAAACAATATCTTTCATGACATAATTTAATATATAAAAAAAATTCAAAGAAACAATTAAATTTATTGTGCTCAACATGAGTATCGTAATTAACATTTTTATCACTATTCCATTACATCGATAACTGGAAAGAAAGTAAAGCACTAGTTTACTATAATAATTTTATTTTTCTATATTACTGAACATATGCCTCTCCTAAATCTAATGTACAGCTACAAGCATCCAATTGCTTTTAATATTTCTGTACATAGATAGAAAAAAGAAATAAATAAATTCTGGGACATTTTTTACAGATAATACTCTAATCCCTAGAAAAAATAGGAAGAAACCGATATACATACATAGATATTTTTAAATATATACTTAAAAATACATATTAACAACCAGACAGAATAAGGACAAATGTTCTTCACGTGAATGTTTGTCCTAAGCGGGAATCATACCTGCGACCCCTGGCGTCAGAGGTAAGACTACTACCGTTAATACTATAACACCAGTGGGTCAAACGAATAGACAGTTACAAGACAATAATTCTATATTTAAGGACTACGTATCTTAATTAGTTGATGTTTAGTTTTACGAAAAATTTATCATTTGGATATTCTAAATAAATCACCATCATCATCATTAACATCATCAGCTGATAATCGACTAATGATAAGCATAAGACTCCCTAAAGGATCATACTTATTACAAACAACATTTTAAATTAGAATCGACTTCATTAAACACGCGTAAATATCCAAAACACATGCATTTCAATCACCACTAATATCAGATAACATTAAATCATCCGAACACACACGCTATAAACCGATTCAATAGATTGCCAATAGATAGCATATTTCCCCGCAGTATCACTTTCACTAACGCCTCTACAGTGATTTACTACCAAGGATAAATTGCTTAACATGCTGCGCGAATCTAGCCCTTATCAACAAAGCGGTCCAGCCATTACGATAGTCATGGTACGCACGTAAAACGCTCCGTGCACGCACATAAAGTGTTTATCTGGCACTGCCTTAGGCGTGCGACGGTTTCTGTGTGGTTCAAGGTACAAGAAATAAACGACTCGAATTACCGTCTTGAATATAATATAAATTTAAAACCTTAAAAAAAGGAGATATATATAAAATACGAGTTTACAAGTGGGAATTGTTCAAGGTGAATAAATAGTCTTCTTTAAATGCATATCTTTTAATTAGTCTTATGGCCATCCTAATTCTTTCATCCCTCTGTCATTCCATTTACAATACATCTGATCATCGACATTCACTTCCATTCTTACGTGCTTTTCTTCTTTATACATTCATCCCTCTTAATTATGTTACGTTCCGTTTCCAACATACATATTACGTTTTAAAATAAAAAAAAAATTAAGTATAGCTCCGGTTATTATGAGTAAAATAAAAGTCAAGACAAATGTGTGCTCACTTTTATTACAAAGTTTGAAAGCAATTTTTTTTAATAAAAAGAAATGTATCAGCATATAGCCGCATTCTTTGTGAGTAACCTACGCCAGTGTTATAAAACTGGATTAGCCCTTTTTTAACTAAGGTTAAAAGAGAAGAGTCAATTATTTCTCGTAGATAACAAATTTCTTTACATCCCGATATATATAAGAAGTAATAAAAATATTTATGATTAATATAATTAGCTGACTCCGAAACTCAGCAGTGTGTTGGTATATTAGATTTTAGCTTAGGTTTTGGAATCCACGAGGCAAC
>DWQX01005976.1:0-12063 GCA_018245475.1 Pharmacophagus antenor | reverse complement strand
TTTGATTCGAAGATCTCATGAGTAGTGAAGTTTGAAAGATTGTAAGGTTTTTTCCACGCCTATCTACCACTCTCAATGTCAACCTTCCGCTATAACAGAATTGCAATGTTCAGGTTATTTATACATGCTACAGATATCTTGGTAAACACCATTTTGAGATTGTCATTATTATTTAAAATTATGTGAAGTTGAGGTCAAGTGTTACGATTTTTGCCGATAAACTATAAAGATTTTTTTTTTCTATTAAAAGAGGGATTAATAGCTACAGATGCAAGAATAAATGTTTATATGAGTAAGAATGTTTAGAAACCAAAGACATTCTAACTAATTTTTAGTGTTGTTAATAATAATCAAAATATTTTGTTTGTATTTTAGCCATTAAAGAAAATCGAATGAAGCAATTAAGTGGTGTACTCGCAAAGTGTTTTCCCATTGCATAAGTATTAAGTGGCACACGTTAAGCTGCAGATACCCCTGCTGTGTTCGCCCCGCTGGCGCCAAGAGAGAGAACTGGATTTTCTCTAGCTCATGTTTAGTGCGTTCAATGACCGCGTAATTGTTATGTTTTAACCCTTTGCGGGGGAATTCAATTTGCACGCAGTCACATCAAAGAATAGGGTAATTAGATATGTTCGTTCAGTGAAAGTGTATACATGAGTGAAAACAGTAAAACGAATTTATTAGTCCTTGCTATTTTACCGGAGAGCGAATATAAAATCGAAACGGTAAAAAGCGTCAGTTGCTAAGAATAGACATACGTGAGCACAGGGTTTATTTAATTCATCAATCTTTCTATAATTATGTATATAATTGAAAAAAAAATGTAATTCATATATCTGTATGTAATTTTTAAAGTTATAGTTTAATATTGATTAATCACACGCAAGTTGCGTATATTTTAACCTATTAATCATACTGAAAATTGATTGGCATTATCGTTCTAAATTTATTCTTTATAGTGTAACACTTTTTGAATTTAATTGTTAAAAGATTATTTTCTATAAATAATCTTATTAGACACGTTACTAATCTCTTTTCTCCAAGCTGCACAATTTCTTTACAGAAGGTAAAATTCAATATGAACGTAATTTTATGGTTTTGATGTCTGCCAGAGATTGATTTTAGTGCTAAATTCTATCGACGGCTGTGTTTAAAAGATTTAATTATTAATGAATGTTTTTATAGTAAAGTGATACTCTTTATCTCACATTAAGAACAATGAACATTTGTGGTTCATTCTGTTACATATGTTATTTACGTGTTAATACCTAAGATTAAAATTTGTACCGCTTTTTACGAAAATTGCGAGGACGGAGGAGTGTGAAGTTTTATATGGAAAGTTTATATGAAATGGATAAGGAAAAAGTAGAAAATGCTAATATTTTTGTAAAACGATGCCTAAAATACATCAAATTTATAGAAATACACATACGCATTAACGTGAGTTTTAATACACAAACATGCAAATGCAAACATACATAATTTTGTTAATTGTTAAAGTCTATAGACAACCTAAAAAGAGATATATATTATTTCGCTATGGACTTAGTGAAAACCAAAAATCATATTTGTGATAATGTCGTAGTCATAATTTATCCAATAGATATTTCTGAATTATTGACAAACTTCAACCACTAGTTTGAAATTATCTAATATCTACCGTTAGCTCTAGAATAAGTAAACGCTTTATGTTTAGTGGAATTACAATATGTATTACTGTAACCATCAGTTTCTTCAATGCATATGACCGAGTGGTAAGAAGTCGTACAATAATTTATTAAATTCTGTAGTATTTGCAATTTGTAATAAATAAATATCTAGGAAATTTTTCTCACATAGTACTCTGATACGTACGTAGTACTCAGCCAAGAACCTATAGTAAGGGTTTTGAGAAGCCGATATTCATTCAAAGATATTTTTAAATAAATACTTAAAATACATATATATTAACAACCACACACAGAACAAACACAAATGTTTATCATATGAATGTTTGTCGTGAGCGGAAATCGATCCAGGGACTGCTGGTGTAAGGGCAGAGTTACTACCATTACTTATTATAGTGGTATAATATATAGGGATTCCTATATATATATATACATATACATAAATATATTGTACACGTTAAATGCTGACGACGAGCCTGCATTTGCAAGTTTACTTTATCGATGCACACTATTATTCTTATTTGTTTTACTCAATTATTTATATTATTAAAAGTACCAAAACGATCCTAAAGCCTGACTATACTTAATAAGTATCAACTCTATTATTTTTTAACAACTGAGCAGTCTGCTATTAACCTCTTTATGCCCTAGGCCACATATGTAGACGTTTGATTTGGCATTTATAGTTAATTTACATTAATATAAAGATGAAAATCTTTAATATAATACATTTTAATATTTGTTTACCTTCTGTTAATTCGACCACCGATGAAAATAAAATTAATAGGTTTAACTGGAGTTTTAAACATTACTTATATTTCTCTTTTGTCAATTTAAAATCGTCCTACAAGAGGTTAACGAGACGTGAGAAAATAAACAGCAATACCAATAGTTGATGTATATGATAAACGCATCTCTTAAACATTATATATTATATTACTTAACTTCGCACAATTACGTAAATCATAACTATGTACAGTTCTAACCTAGATATTGCAAAATACAAATCTAAAATCTACAATAAAACGAAAACTGAAAATAGATAGGACTTGTATACCCATTTATTTTTAGTTTTGCGATGAGTATTTTAGGACAATATTAAATTGTAATATCCTACTATATAAGGGAATGTAAATAATAATCTTTTATTCTTTGGATTCGTTTTAAATATTATATACTACTTATTTTGGTTACGAGACACTTGTAAAGTTATTTGTAATAAAATACTGATTAATTTTATTTCATATCTAATCGTGCAAATTATTCTGTATAAAGTTAAAGTTATAACAGCGATAAGTTATTTTTACAAAAAACAATTTTTCATTCTTAAGCTTGTGATTTTGTTTGAACTTTTATCGGATCAAGTCATTAAAAAATCATTTTCAATGATAAAAAAACACAGAAATATAAATGTCAGATAACTTTATGATTTGTGTGTGCCTCCAATTGAAAACTATCTAATTGTCATCATTTAAAAATCAGAAATAGTTTTCGACATAACCAGACGTACTTCTAAATATTAATAAATTTGTTTTAGCTAATACAGCTAAAGCAAATTATCATCATTTTCTTAAAATCCGCTATCGCTTTGTTTGGTTAAAGACTAGTTGAAAGTTTGCTAATTACATTTATTTAGTACACGGCCACTGTCATCGACATTTCCATAAATTTTTATACGCTTGCCTATACTCGCTGGACATAACAACGTATATGACTGGGTTTATGCACGTGGACATATAGAGCAGGACGTAACCGGAGATGTTTGCAACCGGGTGCGACGTGTAGTCGTGTAGCATCTTTGTCACCGTAATGGGTAGGTGGCACATGCAGAAAGAGATCATAATAGCCATTATCATTGTACCTAGTTTCCTGTCTTTCCTTGTCGGAAGGGAGAGCTTCACTAAAGCTAATGATTTTCTTAGAACCGTTCTCCGGAAACTCATAGCCGATTTGTTGTTTCCAATACGTGAACTGTCATTAATACTATTCCTTCTCGTTTCGCTGATATTTTCAAATCTGATAGTTTGCAATGATTCAGCTGGGGTGTCACTTAAATTTTGATGCGATATCGATGGCTGTTTTCTTGTTACTGCAATGTAGTTATTCGTTACATCCGATCTGGACTGTCTGTCTGTTGCAGATGTCGAGTCCTCTTGTCCAAGTTTAATAGTTTTTCGAATTACCACGCCACCAGAGGCGCGCGTCGCCTTCTTAACTATATAAAATATACGGGCGTAGCAGAGAATTATCGCTAAGAGAGGTAGAGTGAACGCGATCACAAACAGTAATCTCTTCGGCGACCTGCCGTGGTTGTCTGGCAATATACTACACGAGCCAGCGTGCGTGTCCAGCCCGAAACGGCCCCATTTTCCAAACCATGTAGGTATTAGCGAGCCGAATGGGAAAATCCATGTGCACAGAAGCATCAGAACTAGATAACGACGTCTGTACAGCCTGCAGACAAGAAATTAATAATTAAAGTTTGTAAAGCTTTCACTCTTGCCTTTGTAACACAAAATATGGAATGAATATGAAATTTTAGATTTTGGTGTGAAGTAAAAGAAATTTATAAATTTGTAACATTTTTCTCAAATGAGAGTTTTGCAAACTAAGAGTAATAATAAATGTTTGGCGATTAACAGTCATCGTATATATCCAATTTCATGAATATTTTTTAAAATTGAATGTGTATTTGTATGTACATTTAAAATATTAATATTTGTTGATGGCTAATAAATACGTAAGTATTATTTATTATTATCATTACTTTTTTATCATTTTTGTTACGATTAAGTCACTGCCTTATTTTAAACTAATAATACAAAATGTTTGCTATCGTGCTTTAGAAATACAACTAAAGGCCATATAAAATAAAAAAAGGCCCATGATTCTAAGAAAGTGAATTTAGGTTCCAATATGACACAATGTCATGATTTTGATTCATGTGCGATAACAATTAAAACAATTTTAAGTTTAAAGCATTTGTTGAAAACTTAGTTATCGTATCTATATTTTATACGCTATAGACACGCTTTCATATAATAGGGTAGTAAATAGTTTAAAAAGAAAAAAAACTTTAGAAATTATTAAAAGACACTTACTTAGGATAAAGCTTCGGATGGGAGATCATAACGTATCTATTGATGGTGATAGTGAGCACGGTGAAAAGGGAAACCGCGACGAGGGAGTATCTCGCGTACGGGAACATGCGGCAGAGGATCCCGCCGTGTTTCCAAGACCGCTGCCAGAAGGTAGATGCGGCGAGGGGCAGGTTGAAGCAGCAGAACAGTAAATCCGAGCATGACAAGTTCATGATTGATATTGCGGTGGCGTTACGAACCTGGGGAAGAAATTAACACCTATTTATTTTATTATTCACATCAATAGCTATGGAGCAGTGATTTACCGCTTGCCTGTAACGGAGACGCCGGCCCGTGGCACATGCGTAAGGGAGTTTGGGTGGAGGGATTGTTTGAACCCGCCGAGCTCTATGTTCACATTGCAATGTTCCGGTAGTGGTGAATGTGAAAGCTAGAGTATTGTGGGCGAGCGCGCTTACCATATATGACTTTAATGTTACTTAATATAATTTGAGATTGAAGTTGTGTTAATCCCTTACCGGTGTAAGGATGACCGTTTGCGGCGTTACCTTAATTTTTTTTTAAATAGAAGAATATTTTCATGAATTTATGTGTAACTTTTTTTATTTCATTTGTTCTGATAATCATTCAAATTACAGATATTTAAAGTGATACGTAGTACTTTTATTATCGTTCCATGAACATATTCCAAACTATAAATAATATTTACGGAACAAATTGATGGAAAAATATAAATTATTTGAGAGTATCTTATTAATCGAATTATGTTCATATATGAAATACATTCATAACTTATTACAGGAAAACGATTAATGCATCTGCTCGTGCTACGTGTTTTGCTTCACGCCTTGAGTAAAATTTTACACGTAAACATTATATTGTTTGTGTCCACCCAATGAATAGCTGTTTCCAAAACAGACATATACACATACATTACATTCAATCATGCGCATTACACTATCAAAAAAATCTTTTTTAGCGGATACCTGTACACCACAAACTATACACCCTCCACATGTCTTTAAAACCAACAGTTTGTTGATACAAGTTAGTCAATCAGTGAAGTTACGACATTGAAATATTTTTATAAATATATATATATTCCATTGAAAGGATCGCAAGATGGATGGATTTTTATTATTATAAATATAGAAGGTAATACAAAATGTGCTTAAAATTTTAAAAATAAAATGAATGTTACTTAAATTATTAAAATTCTATTATTTTTAAAATAAATTAATATACGTAAACCTGGAATGTCATTTGTTAATTACAAATCAGTATCTCTACCAAAGATATGGTATATACATATATGAATTCTAGTTCTGTTTTTAATATGAAGACGAAGGAAATAAATGTCATTGGCAAGTATTAAAAGCAAAACTGAAACATAATAAATAAATAGCATAGACTACAATGACAGTAGCATAATCTGTGGTTAACTTACTTTTTCGT
The DNA here is from genome assembly GCA_018245475.1 of Pharmacophagus antenor. Taxonomy (NCBI): domain Eukaryota; kingdom Metazoa; phylum Arthropoda; class Insecta; order Lepidoptera; family Papilionidae; genus Pharmacophagus; species Pharmacophagus antenor. The sequence goes on along the minus strand of DWQX01005976.1, from coordinate 5,840 downwards.
ATCGCGCGAGCGCGATGATGGTGATCAAGTTCCCGGGAATGCCGATACACATGAACAGTATGCAGCACGCAGTCGCGAATATCATCAGGCCATCAGGATAATTGTCAAATAGCTGCACCTCCCCCAGTTCTTTAACTGTGCCATTGTAATTCAACACAGTGATGTTACGATGCAAAATCTCCACAAGCTCACTAATATTCATTCTCACAACTTCACCAAGTAACCAACAGTTAACGAATATACGTCATACTCCAAGTAATATTGATGTACGAATGGTTTTGTTGTAAACATTCGTCATTGTGGTCATTCTTACTGGAATGTATATCCTCATGAGTCAGGTCTAACGGACGCTCAGCGGGTTTCACCCGTCACTGATAACGTGTATTTGCGATAGATTATTGAATTAAATGTTATAATAGTACAAGTTAATTTTATAACAACCTAATATTATGCGGGTATTCAATTTTCGATACAGAATTACGTAAAATGTAATTAACTTGATGAAACGGTGACGAAGCTTTTTAATGAATTAATCTTTTAATATATTAATTGATAAAGTTTTTTTTCTCACCTAAATATAAATATACAAATGATGTTATCTAATCCATTGTTTTAGAAGCATCGACTTAGTTTAACTGAGTTTGAAATTACTTTGTAGCGGCATTTTAAATATCCCTCTCAAAAAAAATTTTATAAAATTTTATACATAGCGTCGTTCAATTTTTATCATGTAAAATTGATATCAATCATTTAAATTTACTTTTGGTATTTAATATTAAGCCTTAACGAGTTATGTAATCGCTAAAATTATAATTTACAATTTCTTTCGTTCCACACATACAACTACCGATAATTCTAATTTTCCAATGCACTTATATCTAATAATGACTTTTAATGATAAAAAAATTTACTTATTTGTATCCAATTACACGCTTCATTCATTTACCACAATCACGGACGGCTTGCTTACTTGTTAACAAAACAAAATATTTTTACATCGAATAAATGCGATAAATTAGAACAATGAATTTGTCTGTGAAGAAAGTCATGATTTTAGAGTTCGTTTTTACTAAGTTTACAGGCGAACAAAAGTAATACTTTCTCGATGTTTGCGTATTAAGATTGTTCAGTGATTCACAACTAGTCACGGCGGGCGTTTCTCGGAGACGCCGTCGCCGGGCGAGCGTCACGCTTTCCTCCGACACATGAGTAAGTTCTTGTACGCTTGTCGGTATTCGCTCGACATCACCACGTAGATGATCGGGTTGATGCAAGTTGTTAGATATATCAGAATGTACCCCGCGATGTTCGCTGCCGGATGTGAGGTAAACTCACGGAACAATTTCGTCAAAGTTATAGGCAAGTAGCACACCCAAAAGGAGAGCATAATAGCCATTATCATCTTCAGAAGTTTCCTGTCTTTCGGCGTCAATCGCGGTGGACGCGCCGGTGCTGGCGATCGTTTCAAAGCTACCGCTGCTTGCCTGAGTCTTTTAGCGGTTTCGCCACCACTAGGTGTTCTAGGTTTTCCATCGAATGCGCCGCATTCGTCGTCGTGACCATCTAGCGTGTCAACGCCTGACGACGACGAGCGTTCTGGGCCAGGTGTAGGCGGACAGTGTAAAACGGGTGGAGCTAACAAAGCTCTTCGTGGAGGAGCTGCAGTATGGTTGACACCGTTTTCCGGTCCCGGCGAGCGCTCCAGAGCGGTCGACGCAGATCCCATTGCTGAGTCCTCAAGTCCGGGCGCACCTCTAGGTCGGCTTCTTGCTGGAGCTCTTGATCTTTTTGCAGCCTCTCTGACAATACAAAATATTCGAGCGTAGCATATTACTATCGCCAAACAGGGTAACATGAATGCTCCAACAAACAAGAATTCTTTTGGCGATCGGTGGTTACTGTCCGGGAGAATTGAACAGGACCCGATAGATTGATCTAAACCAAAACGGCCCCATTTCTCTAGCCATGTCGCTACCAGAGCTCCGAACGAAAAAATCCACGTACTTGCCACCATTATGGCTAAGTATTGACGTTTGTACAATCTGTTAAAATAAATACAGGATTTAATTATCAACACAAAAATGAAAAACATCGAAATACTTTATCTAATTAACTTTATGTACCTTGGATACAATCGAGGATGTGATATCATGACGTATCTGTTTATTGTAATTGCCAATACGGTAAATAGGGATACGGCCACTAAGGCATATCTGGCCAATGGGAACATGCGGCAAAGTGTGCGGCCATGTGCCCATGACCGTCGCCAGAAAGTAGATGCTGCCAGTGGTAAGTTGAAACAGCAAAATAGTAAGTCCGAGCAGGACAGGTTCATTATAAAGACTGCCGTTGCATTGCGAACCTGTAAAGATAATGTTTTCTCTTTAAATTTAATTCTTCAGATAGACTCATATAAGACAAATGATATTAGTATTTATACTTTGTAGATTATATCCTGAGGATTCTTTAAGTGATATTGATCGTTTTACATATTTTTAAAATTTTCATTATTGGTCCTAACTTCTAGCTCTTTCAAATTTACGATAAATGGTGAGTTATTACAAAGGATTTCATGTTATTTGAGTCAAGTAAAGCTTTATATTTTATGTTAAATGCATAAAAATATTTTTCTGTCTGAAGCGATTACTAAGCAACCAATTTGCCATCAATATGGAACCAAAAAATTCTTTGTAATTATCAATATAAAAAGTTAACCTATAGAAACAAATATTATAATAGTTGCAAGTTAAAACTTCATATGAATTTCTATTTCTGAAACTTATTACGTAACTTATCTTGTAACGGACGAGCTTTTATCACAATCAATTCTGGCATTAAATTCGTATTGGAAGATCAGTGACCTAGGATAAAGTTTATTAATAGATTCGAGTCACATATTTAAACATAGCTTCGATTCTGTCTAAAAGAGTAACTATTAAATAAATTGACTTATATATCAATTAGTGTTCAGCAAAACGTAAACTGCGTACGTATTCGTAATTCACACAGGTTTTTCCGATTGTTTAAAAACTGTAATAATGGTTTATTTGACGTTTTGTAATTACATCATAAGCTTAGTAACGAATCTTGGTAAGTCTAACGATTGAATAAATATGATGTAATGATGAACAAATCAAATAATTTTACAGCATCTATTGGTTCATTTGTTTATATATTTGTTTATACTGAACATCTAGATGTTTAGTATTTGCGTACTGCATCATTGATATAAAGCCTTTTCATTTTTATTAAACTATTTTTAAACTTGTATTATGGGACACGTCAATTTGACGTAATAAATTTCGATGATAATTTATATATATCAAATCGCGCTCAATTTTTTTTATTCTTTCTGACATCTTTGTTTTACGAGTATATTTTTTGCCAAATATGAAATGTATGTATTCATTAACGCCATGAAAGATCCGTAAATGTTGTGATAACAAAAGTACAACCCTAATTTGCAAATTAGTAATTTTGAAATGTGATACTTTTTATCAACCATGCAAATATTTATTTTTCGTTGGGAATCAACCCAGCACGTAATAAAGTGAAAGTTCACTAAGGATTTTTGCCTTCTATTATGTATTACGCCACCGTTATTAGGTTATGTGCAGTCAATCAGTTTTACCAACAATCATCGAGCTCAATGGCTGTGAAAGGACCATTTCATCTAAGGCGACTCGGGTCTTGGCCTAAATAGTAAAAGAATATAACCCTCCTGACGACCCCTGACAGAAAATTTGCTGCAGTTTATAGAGTAAAAGAAAAAATGGTACATGAACCCTTTTAATATATAGTAGATTGCTTCAAGTCTGTCGCTACATATCCATATACTATGTTAAAAACTACTGATCTATATTACGTTGCAATCTGTGTTAAGGTTAGATTGTACTACTGTTGCAACGTTGCAGTGTCGTTAATATTGAATAATGTTGCATTTATTTTTCTTTTATTATATATCATAGAATTAAAAAAACACTGCATTTATATTAATTATAAATATTGAAACATGGCATTTAATTATTTTTAATTCCTTTCGGTTCTTATTAAATATGTGTCCAACATATGTTGGGCGTAATGTATTATTAAAATTGTTATATGCGTCAGAAATTGCTTGGGTTGTTAATTTTCTCATTCAACATTTACAGAACCATAGAATTCTCTTACCTTTTTACATCGCGCCAAAGCGATTATAGTGATGAGGTTCCCAGGTATACCAACTAACATGAAGAGGACACAACATAAGGACGCAAACCGTAACAATCCATCGGGATAATCTTTGAATAATTCCACAGCCGCCAATTCAGAGTCCGTCTTGTAATCGTCCAAGCCAACTACACTCCAGTTATGCCCATCTACTTCACTGGACAACGTACTCTTTGGTATACTCGGTAGCAGATCACCCATTTTATCACGAACTATTCACTTGGCCACAACGGTTCTACGTATGTTTATTATATCGGGAATGAATCCATCGCGTTCAGCCAACACTAATTTACATAATGACTTCATTTAGACGAAGAAGCGCGTGGGCAGCGTCCACGACTGATAACTCTCTCAGAATATGTTTGACTCTATCAATAAGAGGTTGGTAATAGTATAACGTTTGGTGATAAGGCATTATGCCGATGAGGCGGGGATGTCGGGTCACAGCTGGTCAGGAAGTGCTCCCGTATCAGTGAGTCGGCTTCGCTCTTGTGCGCGCGATGACCTGTCAATGAATATTAGCTATTATTTTAAATGTTTATAAAAATATAGTTTATCACAATATAATTACTTTATAATAATATTAAATACTTCGTGTCATATATTACATAAGGCGTTATTATGTTTATTAACATTATGTATGTAGATTAAAATTTTTCAATCATTACTATTTCTACATATTTGTTTTCACTTCGTTGCTCATTTTATCATGACGCTACGGTTTCATGATGATAATATTTTAAGAACATATAAAATTGTAAATTAAAGGCTGTGGGTCCATAACTTTATTACGATTTGCATTATTAAGTTAAAATCAGATATACAACTTATTATTTTCATACATGATGAAAACGTTCTCAAAAAAAAAAGTGTGAACTGAATTGTTGAGGAATTGAACTCATAATCCACAACATACCACAGGTACACAAAACATACCTGGCTAACCCAGCTAGGTTGTATGTTGTAGTATTAGGTAAAAATAATCAGTATTTTTTTCTATTTTTATAAGTAATGTACGCAAATAGTGAAAATGGTATTACGTAAATGATGTTTTAGGACATGTTTGTTGTAAAACGCACTCCTTGCAGTGATATTAACAAAAAAACTACTTTGTCTTAATTTTCGCCGATTCATTCGAGGGCAAATAATATGCAATATGTGATATTGCTCATAGTTCGCAAGCTGTTTAATAATCCTTAGTGTATTTAGACTGCTATGGTTTTTGTACATAATACGTATTAAATATTCGAATCGTGAGAGTTTTAGTAAAACATTTCTTACATTAATTATAAATAAACGATGTTGTCACAGTAATAATCAGCACTGTGTAAACATGATATCTCTGTGCCCAAGAATTTGTTCTAATAATCGTTAATAAACCATTAAGAAGTTTTAATAGTAAATTTATGCTATTATGTGTTACTAATAGTAATGAACGTAAGACACGTTTATGTATGTAATAAGATATTATCGGAAATTCTACCTTTGCTTTTAAAAGCTTTATAACTGTAGTTAAAAAACGGCTGACATATTATTGTTTCTAATAAACAATATTTTAATTAGGAAGTATATAATAAGTTAAGTCATTGGAATTTTGAAGTTCAAAAAATAGATTATTTAACTATAATATG
>DWQX01005975.1:0-12064 GCA_018245475.1 Pharmacophagus antenor | reverse complement strand
GTTTGTTAAAAAAAAACATTTCTACTTTGCATAAAGAAACTGTTAAAAAAATCTATATTATCAGCAGTAGATCTTATCGAGAACGTAAACACATGCTAAATAAATTTTTAGACCGCTCTTGTAAATTTTTTATGTGCTGTATTTTTCTACGTAAGAAACATTTGTTCCGCGCGACTGTAAAATTTTTTCGACATGCAAGTGATAGCAATCGATAACGGCAAAGAGTCATCACTAAATGAATCAATCGTAAAATTGTCGTTGCAGAACAATGGGCGAGCGGCGGCGGCGCGTGTGGCCGACGCGGGCGGTCCGGGGACACGCATTAGTAATCCTGCGCCAACTTTTTGGCGGGAAAACACGGCCAACGCCGACGGCTATCGATAATGTCACAATTGTTTTTGTTAATTAATAAAATAAATTGAATAGGAATAAGAATCGATATAAAATTCAAATTATCACTTTACAGTCATCGAAACTATAATTGAAAATTTTATCTGTTTTGTCTTTTTTATTTTAATAACTATTTATAATTATTTAGTGTCTCCATAGTTATCCGATGTTTTATAATTTAGCAGTGAAATCTACCGACTATTGCTTGAAGAATACTTATGTATTTATACATCCCTAACCACTTTTTTATGTAGAACTAACTGGACGAGAATGTCGTTCAGCAAGTAACGAACAGTAAATAAGACGTTTTCACGACGTCTCCTTATCCCAGTAATTTTACTACCTACAATCACTATACAAATCGGGACAAGGCAATTTTACTTCATTACTGCTGTCTGACAGAAAATAACAAGAAATATGTCATAATGATAAGTATCGTGTCATCTCTTAATCTAGTGAAATTTACAAACGTGTCATCCATCTATCTGAGATGAGAACACTTTACCTTAAATATGGTTGATGGAGGTGGTAGCTCATCCTTGCGTCATAACCATATACGGATGCTGCTCGTGGTGATCAGACGTTCTGTTGACTACGTCATTTTGGTATAATTTGTCGTCATTTGTATCTCTAATGTTAAATATTTTATCGTTAAATACGCAAAGCATTTTTGTATGGTAACCAAATTTCTCGTATGACCTCTTTGTTAATACTAAGAGACAGCTCGGTGCTGGGGAGTGGCGCCATTCCTTCTCACCAATTAGAACCACGGTGAAGGGCGAATCCGAGATTTGTCTATAAATGCAAATTACTTCACAAAAATTCTGCTTGGTAGACTTGTTTGAAAGAATACGCTTTGACTTCGACATCCCACACAGGCGATCGGTATAACCCACCACAAAATGTATATCCGACTCATTTAATCGATATAATTTGTACAAAAATAAAAACCATTATTCAACTTTTAAATATACCAGTTTTTAATGCTTTCGAGGTGTTAGTAAGGAATTTACAGATATTATCTTCAAATGCGTAATATCACGACAACTGTAACTTGTGATACTATGCCAATTTACGCGACTTTGTCTTCTATCGTAATGTAACAAATTCTAATTTTCCCCGACCGGTTAAACGCTTGCGTGCATACTGCCTAATCTAAATACCCTAATTACTAACTCGGCACAACGCAAATAGCTCTATTCGTTTCGTGCGCGAGTTAGAATTGTAAAAAAAAAGCAACAAAAAGTACTGTAAAAATAGCTTGTAAAATAATATATTCGGCAGGAGTAACACCGTTAAGAAAAAGTAATAACGTTATTTTTACAAATATCTTAGATCATTGCTTTTTATTATTGATTGAACTAAAAAAATGGATATCATCATAAGTTGGTAATATCGAAAAACTAGAAAAGACCCATTTATATGCACATAAAGTGTATTTTTAATTATATTTAAAATAATTGTTGGAATAAAGGAAAATTAATACCGCTTTTTTATTAGATTTTTTGAACAAAATAAATAATAAACGTATCGTTTATCGATATCGATTCAAATTTAAGCCCACATGTTTCCCGCCATTTTGTTAAACATGGCATTTACGATTGAACGTGCGCCTTTAATGGCCGGAGATTAATTTAATATTTTGTAATTACGGTGCGGACTCCGCGGTCGGAAGTTGAGCTTAATTAGAAAATGTTTCTTGTTAGATTTTATGCACGGTGTTAACATATTGTGTTTACGGATCTTATTATTGTGCTGTTTGTTTTTTTTTTTACTTCCTCGTCCCTCATTTCCTAGTTTTGATTTGTTGTGCCTTTTAAAAATATCCGTGCAAAATTATCCGTTTAGTGAATGTATTACATGCTTTTTAACATCTTATTTCACGGCATATTTTCTTTAATTTCAACTTTTTATCCCATTTAAATATAGGCAGAACTCGATAAACCAGTCGTTGTTTCGTTATTCGATTATCTGCCTGAAATTATTTAACTAATCATGTTATTATTGACAAGACAAATGCATAATCTCAACAAATATTAAAAAAAAATCACTTTCTCTTAAATTAACGACTGTCAACGTACGTAACCAAGTCGGATTTTCCGAAACGATATAATTTGAAAACTTTTAAAATGAACGATTTTATGATAATTGGAAACAAAAATTTTAAAACAGTATATACCAATGGAGTCGGTCAAAAGTTTCCATCCCTCCACAGGTAATATTTACACGATAAGTTATAAATACTCATTTATCGGACCAATACAATCAGATAATGGAGTTCAATAACGAACTCTCATTAAAACTCGCTCAGGGCCCCGGGCCTCGTACAAACAACACGCCCAACGTACTCTATCCCATTTCTGTTTGTTAATTCCTTTAATTACTTGTGAGCTGCTCTAAACCGTCAATTATATTTTGAAAAATAAACTTAGAAATGCCACAATGCGAGTTACAACTGCTTATTCTTAATTACTTATAAGTGAGACGTAACTCAAACGCTGAAAGTAGGTATTTAGTGAACTTATCTTGGCGCGGGGACGTTGATGTATTGCTGGGTGAAACGAAGCGTGTTTGTTTTTTTTTTAATGACCGCCGGCGGCCGCGAACCCGGCCGTTCAGCCACACCGTGTAATTAGTTAGTTATAAAAACTTTAGGTAATTAATTGTGCTTTGTGAGGGCCAAAGTGATGCCTTGCACGCTTATAAATTGATATTTATTGTTGACATTTCATACTGCTCGATTAATTTTAGTTTTTTTTTAATTATACTTTAAGTGCGTTGGGGAAAAACATATGAGTGAACATTTACTCGGCCCTCTGACGTAATGATATTGTTCAATTAAAAATATGCTTTAACACTTTTTAGAATATGTAGTTGTCATAAATATTTTGTTTTAAGTACAATTCTTGAAAGTCAAAAAAGTAAAAGAAAGGCGAAGAATTAATGACTTCCCATGTTTATTTTAGGTTTAGCGTTTATTAAAAAAAAAAAAAACTGTTGAGTTACTATTGCTACACACTAATACTGTAGATATTTAACGGCAAGCAATTGATATCAGGTCTAATCAAGTGACGAATTGCTTACGTATGATGACGGCCTTTAAAAAGACCAGGATTAAGAATATACCTACGTCAAAAGTGGCTGCTTAATGCTTCACTGTTGAGAAATAATGAAATCCCGTTATGGCTTACGTATATCATTACCATAGTTTTTTTTTTCGTTTTCGAATTGGCCGCTAAGCCAACGGCCAATGATCACGACTACTTTGTTACTATTCTATGCGTTACGTGAAGAATTTTATGTTTAAACAATAATTATTACGTAATTTTTTTTAATGGATTTCCACCTATATAACAATTATATACTTCAATGTACACAAAAAACAAAAGTTACGGGACAAATAAATAAAAGTAACTGTTATTGCATAATGGACCGGTCTTTTCGCTGCGAAACCGATCTCTTCCAGACAACTGGAAAAAAGACAATATACGTAAGAGAAAGAGATAGCAATGTTCCATTACATGTATGTATGTAAGAGCAGAGAGAGATAGCAAGCGAAAAAATTCTAACATTTTTCAATAATTAACATCTTTCGATAATATAATGAGAGACTAATATCGATATAATCAATCCACCGCCTATTTCATTCATTCATTTTAATCATACATTGTATGATATCTGGTAAATTTGTAGGACGATTGCATAGTAAGTATACTTAAAAACTCGTAAAGCTTTCTATACAAACGTTTCAAATGACGCAGTACGCTGCACTCCATCGTAAAAACTAGTTCACAAATAAAAATGTAATGCAAGATGGTTTAACGGAATGTCAATGCTTTCTAAGTTATTTTGTTGCACACTTTTTATTTATTAAACAACGCTATAAAGGAGCAAACTTTATTTGTATCTGTCCAACAAAATAAAAAAAAAATAGAAATCCCAAATGTCTTCAATAACGCAAAACCGGACATAGCGTGAGTGGAAATCATTCCGGGGCAATTAATTAGCATATCAAAAAGTATTGTGCAAATACAATTAAACCTAAATTCTGATTTCCCTAAACTCTTATAAATGTTGTACTGATAATTACGTAATCCCATTACGTAATTATATACTTTCAGTCTAGTATAATTTTAATTTTATTACAAGTAGTGATTTTTTCCTGATTCCCGGTCTTCTAAATCTTTTTATATTTTAAATTGTGTATTAAAATACATCTCCTTATATATAGATAAATAATAATTACTATCTTTCTATAAAATTTAGTGTTATGATTTCTAGGGAAGTTTTGAAAAGTATCCAAGACGCGTGTAAGACAACAAACTTTAACGTTCGTTCTTAAATCTAAATTGTCTAAATTAAAAAAAATATTTCACTAACACTCAAGAGTTCCATGGGACAAAATCATATTTAAAAGAGAAATGTAAAGAATTTTAAATATTCCTAATTTATGATAAAAAAGAATTTACTTCTATTATGTTAGTATTAACTGTTACCACAAATGTAAGTTACTCATCAGCTTCCATGTCATTAATACTTATTGAAGAATAAACCAGAATATCAATTACTTTACAAAATAATTAATTTGAGATGTACAGCTATATAAATAGGAAGCACTAGTTAAAATAAATAGTGATTGACAATAAAATAAGGTGATTTATTTATTTTAATAAGTATGTTTATTACTTCTAGAGATATTGATACAAAGAAAGAATTTAACGGTGTGCTAATAAGACATGAAAATCCCTTATTAATACGAAACAAAATAAGATAATGTAAATCTATTACATAAAAATATTTTTTCTGAACGCTATACTAAAATCAGGAAATGAAAGTTGCAATCATTTGTCAATGTGACAGTTGATATTTTGATATTGTTCTTTCACAGTTCTTTTTCAAAATTGCAAAGGATGATGTAGGATTTACATATCGTTATGTGTCAAAAAATCGTAAACGAGAATCGGAAAAATCATGATTTTATTAATAAAACTATGAGATTTAGGTGTAAATTATGACAGAATTCCGTTGTTTGCATATAAATAAATTTGTTTATTAATGTCTAGGAGTATAAATTTGATGGGGTTTCAACTGAGCAGCTCAAAATGTCTCACATTGTGTTTGGGACTTACATTTATTATGGGCTGCTTTTTAGCTTCTCTGCCAATACAAAACGGTGAGTTTTAATTTTTGTCATTTCTGTCGTTTCTGTCCTTTTTTGGGTCCTTTTATCATAAAATATAATTATTTTGGAATAAAAAGCACCCAGAACAAAGTGTTTATTGTACATAATATTGTTGCCAATAATCCAAATAATATTTCTTTACGCAAAGCTTATAGGTTCTCCTGTGTTGTAATAGTTGGTTTTCTTTATAGGCAAAGTCTAACAAAAACCCATTTTAAATATTTCAAGCAGGGAATTTACTCATATAAGAAATGTGGGTATTTAATGTATAAGTATTATTTAATGTTTCGTTTTCAATACTATATAGGTCATAATCACCATTTTTGTTCTAATGAAAGGGACTGTAGCTTTTATATTTTCTAAAAAAAACTGTAGTGTGTAAAATATTACTTTTATGTATTTTTTATATAAGGAATGCTGATATTAAAACTTTGCTTATAATAAATTTATCTATGTTAAGATCATGGATACAGTGTATGTTATAAAAAATTTAGTTAGAAACTAAATTACTGATGTTAAAAAACATTAGAAATGCTGCATAGAATTTAAGAACAAACAATTTAGATTTCCACTCAAAATGTTCTTTCTTTTTCAACTCAATTTTTATTGATTTATTAAATTAACACAGGTGAAAAACATGTTTAAAAAATTTAAATGGTCTGTATATCGTAGAACGAGTTTGCATCCAGCCAACCCCAAGCAAAAAATAAAATAAATAATAAAACAAAGAAGCATATAGGTATATAATCAACAAATAATTATTGAAACTGTTTAAAAACTTAAAGTACTTATAAATTGAATTATTTCTTACACAAAGTAAGCAACTACAGGAAACATAATTAAATGCATTAAGGTTGCAAATAAATTTTCTGTATTTTTTACATTATAAACATTTATATTTAACTTTTCTCTACTGCATCTCTTTACTCCTGTAATGGAAAGGTATGCAGATCTGTGAATTTTATAAATAAATTTTATGTTTCAGAACGAGAATCTCTTCCGAAACCTGTTAGGTTCGAGATCTCTTCGCAGAAACACGAGAGGAGGAAGTTAGCTGTGATAGTGCCATTCAGAGATCGTTTCGAGGAGCTGCTCGAGTTCGTACCGCACATGTACAAGTTTCTCAACAAGCAGAACGTACCATTCCACATATTTGTTATCCAACAGAAAGACAACAACCGTTTCAACAGAGCCTCACTAATCAACGTAGGTTTTTTATATACTAAAAATGATTACGATTATATCGCAATGCACGACGTCGATTTGCTGCCCATGAATGACAATTTGAAATATTTATACCCTCAATCGGGACCACTGCACATATCGACCCCCCAAACCCATCCGAAATACCACTATGACACATTCATTGGTGGCATTCTGCTGATCAAGAAGGAGCACTTCGAGCTGGTCAACGGTATGTCCAACAATTATTGGGGATGGGGTTTGGAGGATGACGAGTTCTATGTGAGGCTGAAGGATGCCGGCTTGACTGTGAATAGACCAGACAATATCAGTACTGGAACGGACGATACGTTCAGGTGAGTGTTATTCGAACTAACTTATGTCTTTTTTTTTTTACTCGTTCCCCCTGTTTCGGTATGATAGGGCCTAGTTACGTCATATTTTCTGATTTTCTTACAATTATGTCCCGCAAGCATATTTCCTCTTTCGTTCTCTATTCTCTTTTCCATTATCTTGTGATTGTTTGTCCGATATTATGCGTATCGTGTCAAACATTAAAGTTGATTGCGTAATTATTATTTATTGAACTCGATAGTGCGATGCAAATGAGTAGTGGACACTGATGTCAAAAATAATGTCACTTTTTTTTTTTTTGCGTGGAGAGTAGACGAACGAGCGAGCGGTTCACCTGATCGAAAGTGGTCACCGTCGCCCACAGACAGCCGCGACACTCGGGGACTCGCAACTGCGATGCCGACCTACTCATATTGTGTGACGTCACATGTACATAACATACACATCAAACCAAAAGCCTTAACACTTTAAGCGCTTTGAATCCAAATATGGCTTCTAACATTACCGTTCGATTTTGACTATGAATATATGCGTATATGCGTTTTCGCTTAACCATTCATTTTCATAACATAACTGCTTAATAAAGTAAATGTTTATTAAGACTTCTGACATCACTACATAGTTTGTCTCAGTTAAAATCAATGTATTGTGCTATAAAAGTTCAGTCTGCTCACATTGCGTTCTCACGTAAAAAGTAAGAAGCCCGTGGTAGGGCTTCTTACTTTTTACGTGACGAGTAGGCGGCCCACGACGCACGCCTAACGTCGGCCAGTTAACCGACCAAAAGTGTATTAATATCTTTATCGACTGAAATAACAAGCGGCACCCTGAAAATGAATAAACTATCGGAGTTATGCTAAATAGATACAATCTTGTTCGACATTCATTTATCGGGGTAGCTTTAGTGCAACCGACTTTTGAACGAATTCCAGACGGTTGTAAAGATAAAAATTAAAGTGATAAAATTAATAAGACATACGTGATAAGCGCGCACTGTAACGCGTCAACCGTCTTTTTCTTTTTTTAACCCAAACGCAAGTGAGGATTGTTCAAATCTAAAGTATGCATAACTTTACTTTTACCTGTTTTTATTGGTTATCGGCTATCACTTGGCCGCGATTTTAGCCGATGTTAAGTGACAATGAGGCCGTAGATCGTGAAGCATGCTCGCCAAGAATGCTTCTGGCTCTCAAATGTATGCCGTTGTTGCCAGAATTGTTGCCAGAACACGACGCCGCTGTTGTGACAGCAGACTGACATATATTCGTAGGCGGTGCTACACCAATAGGGCAAGCGATATATACTAAAATTATTATTATTTTTCTTTTTTTTTTTACGTTCGTCGTGGATTTAACACAGATCCACTCATGTTTCATTAATTTTAGCTTTCAAGATTGCTTTAGTACAGTGAAGCCGGGCTTATCGGCTTTTGTGATGGTGCAGAGGAACAATTAATACGGCGTGATCGGCATGCGACCAAACGATCTATCGCGGGATCGAAGAGGCGCTGCTCACGCTTGTTCAAAAGCCGCTGCGATGCGATATTAGCTCATATCACATTATGATAGGGGTGGTACGTGTTGAAACTGGTGTTCGTACAGTACCACTACACCAGCGCCCCTGTCGACAGGCACATACACGACAAGACGTACAGGAAGCGCGACATGCGCAAGTGCTACAACCAGCGCGACGTGACGCGGCGGCGGGACCGCGCGACGGGGGCGCGCGACGTCGCTTACCAGCTGGACGGCGTGCACAGCGTGACCATCGACACGCTGCCGGTCACGGTGGTGAACGTGCGGCTGCTGTGCGACAAGAGCGCGACGCCCTGGTGCCAGTGCGACGAGCCCGTCAAACCGAAGAAGAGCTAAGAGCGTAAATATGCGTCAGTAGTTAACTACGGAGGACGCTGAATGCGGTGGCCTCCGGGGCAGGACCCCATGCTTGACCTTCTTTATACCAGGGAATGCGTTACTGAGGGAGGAGTGTGGGACTTGCCCCATCGAGCGAACAACGCCAGGGGTATACCCAGCAATCCCTACTGCTTCCCTCCTTCGCCTAAGAGGCGGTGTCGTGGGAAATCGGCTGAGTTTTCAACTTTCGCAATACACTACTTAACCCCTACACTGCGACAGTCTTTGGCACGCACTTAGCGTACCCTACGACAAGAGTTTGTACAGTCATGTATTTTTGTGGTAATCAAAACTGCCTCACACTACAATAAAACAAATGTTATCAATTTCTCTGAATAGAATTTGTATAAATATGTAACAATCAGTATCGCAAAGCCAATATGTGCCAAGCGCATATAGGATCGTACGGTTTAATAGACCAGAGAACTAGTAATACTAATTATAGTATAATGTTTTTTAACCTTTTTACCTTTGACGTTTTTCCAATACATTGTACGAAATATGAATATTTAATATGAAATCACTTCTTTACTTTAACGGTGACTCGTATTTATCGGCGTGTGTCGCAGTACCGCAATTGGCTGTATGGCCACTGATATTTGCCCGTGTCGATTGTGATGAAAGACAATAATTGTTTTCACAAAAATGGCGCCAATTTTGACACCGCCGCTATAAACCAATAAGACAATTCCATAATGAACGTCGAAAATATCCATTCAGAATATGTATAGAATAGAAGTACATTTAGTTTAAAAAGTGTCGGCATCAAATAGTCTAAACAAACTGTGAGGTACATCTGTGTAACTGTGGGAAATGATTGAAAAAGTAATTGTCTTGTGAAACAGAAGTGGACAGTTGGCGTTTTTTGTTTTGTTTGGTTTTAATTGTTAAATACTCTTATTTATCCCAAGATAAGAATAAGATATCATTTAATTTTACTTCCATTTCGAGATTTTAAAATCATTTATGGATGTCACTGGCCGGTTCAGGATTGATTTATGATAACTAACGGTGTGTTTATTTCTTGTTACGAAATCGTATCAACATATTGAGTTATCTTTTATCTGAGGATTGAGAAAGATATATAACTTATCAATAAACTTTTTATACATTGATATATACATTTTAGTAATCTCTGTTATCCACGTTTCAATCAATAATATTGACAATTTTATCTAGTCTCAGGGGAAACCAGAATATTGTAACAAATTTATTACAATTTATCGATGGAGGTCTCTGACGAAAACTTGGGTTAATTTTTAAGTATGATTTTAAATTAAGAGTGATTTCTATCAAAATTCAGACCAATTTTTAAAAATTTCGATTTTGACTCCAGAACTTTACTAGATGGAGTGGTAGGGTTATGCGAACACGCTTGGCTAGCTACCACCCTCAATGACAATCTGCTGCCATAACAGCGTTACTCTGTTCTAGTAAACAAACATAAAGTTATATATGGAATGTTTTTTATGTCCATAAAATTAATTACATATTATTACAATCACATGTATTTTATGCAACTTTGCTTTCATACCATAGTTTTAATGAGAATTTGTGTATTAAAATAAGTTGTTTTTATGTATTATTACGAGATCTTATAATAATTTGGGTTGGAGGTACCATTTCATGATGATGATATTAATTTATACCTATGGAAAAGGCATAGGACTTCAGTCCATACAGCCAGGTCTCGTTCCTTCAAACGTTGGCGTGAGAATCCGAACACCATTCGAATAGCAAATGACATTTTTATATTGACATTAATATGTCATTAGTGATATGTAGACACCAGTTTGGAGCCAATAATAAAATCGTTTTGCGAATAAATCGATTATAATTCGATCATTTCACTCGAATGGCCGAGTATAGAGTATCATGTATGCATGATAACAAATCTTTTATTTCGTTTGAATTTGTTTCCAACGTTTATATCATACGGTAGCCAGAGCACTCTGGGCGAGTGCGCTGCACCATCTAAAGCCTCATTGTAACTTAACATCATTTGTTATCGATATGAAGTGTTAATCAGTTGTCGATTAAACGAGAATCGTAGCGGGCCTGTTGTATAATTACGAACACATCGGATATTTTCAATGAATCTCTATTAAATAAGCAATAACGTGTTTGTATATGTGACCGAGGTAGCAATAAGCTATACGACTATGTTGCTACTTCTAATAACTTTTATTACTTTCTTATTATTTTATCTGTGGACACTGTTTACGTTGTCTGTGGTAAACGTAGTGAATATATAAGTAGGTTAGCGTTTTTCTCACGTTTTCAGTGTGATTCTCGTTTACTTTGATTAAATTTTATCTCGTTTAAGACAGTGTGTGTAGAACAATAAAATGTTTTTTTTTTATTATCGTGTATCAATTTACCCGTTCCACATTTAGGGTATGGATCCATTATCTAGTGAATAAATATATAACTAATTTTTATTATTAAAAAAAATACAATGATTTTAATGTCTTCTGCCAAATGATCTAAAATCTTAATTGTAAGGAGAAAAAAAACCTTTTCTGTTTTGACGAAAATTGTTCCGACTACTGCAAAAAACTGAAGAGCGACAATTTATAACAAATACAATAATTTCCCATTTTGTCATGATAGAGAATGAATTGTTTTTTGTCGTGTAGTTCGAATACGACATCGGAACAATAAAGTTATGGATGCATATCATATGTAATGAAAGAAGACAAAAAATTACGCAACGAAACTGTATACTGTTGATTATAAATATGGTAAATGTTTATAGAAGATAGACGAAGAAAAGCGTGAATCGTGTAATTGTTTAACTGTCTCCGTGGCGCAGTGCTTTACCCACTTGCATTGTAACGCGGAGGTCCCGAATTCGAGTCCCGGGCCGCAGGAGTGGTGGAGTCTGGAAGGTTATACAATCCGCCTAGCTAGCTACCATCCCATCCTCAACATCAATCTGATCTATTCAAGGCGAAGACGCTTCATCTACGGCCTCATTGTTACTTAAAATAGGTGAATTCGAAGCCCTAGCACTTGGCCCATAACCGATAAAATGATAACA
>DWQX01005974.1:0-12064 GCA_018245475.1 Pharmacophagus antenor | reverse complement strand
AAAATTTTTCATAGGTAATTTCAGCGTGGGACGTATACGCCCCACGTGGCAGAGAACGTGTTAATAAAAAAATAATATCTCACCTGGCCATTGTGATGGTGAAATGGTAAAGCATTCCCATGACGATGTAACCTGCGTAAGAGACGAACACGTTCGGTATTAGCGTGGCGAGGAAGACGGCCAGGCCTTGCACTGCCATTATAGGAGCGGGGAGCACTCCTCGCGCGAAATACGAAGCCAGAAATGCACCGAGCGCGCCCAGAAGAGTCTGCATCGCTTCGACAGCGCCATTGTATGCTACCTGTTAAGTTAGTAGTAACATTGAGAAATGTCATTTAAATCGCTATATATATGACCTAAAGTATCCATTTTTTCATGTATATGATAATTGTAGAACATTAACACAAGATTAACGGAATTATTTTAATGGGTTTCTTTTGGAGTTAGTGGTAATTATGTGCATCATTATATTTCCTATTTAGCAAAAAACGTATAGAGTAATGTCGACAGAAGCAGTTTAAAAAAATATAAAACGTCAAAAGCACATACAGAACTTTTTATTTATTTGTTTAATAAACGTTTTTTCCGTCCCGTCCCATAACCAAATTGTTAAAGTGTCTAGTAATAATATAACGAAATAATAAGTGATATTAAAAATTAAAATTAGATTAACACTTTTCATGCTACGTGTATTATAAATGGTATATACGTAGACGTATTCATTTAAATCGCCGAAAACATAAATTTTATGGCAAAATTTGATGTTACAAAATAAATTTCCATAGCAATTTTATATATCAACCCCTGCGGCAAGTTGGACAAAAACGGCATGGCAGGAAACGGGTTAATTATACCTTCGATATAGTGACAATAAAGGAGATGAAATGACAAGAAAACAAATACCAGGAACTATTTGAAAAACGAAACACCCGCAATTTTAACAAACGTACATAATTTGAACAATAAATTTAAGAGTTATTCTGCATAAAAATAGTATTCGGATATAAAAATGATATCTTGATAAGACGAAAATTTAGTGTTTCATTGTTACGCATACACACTGTTGTCACAAGGTAATAGATGAAGATGTAAATGAGATAAAGAAAATACAAAGGGCGTAAAAGCAATGTTACGTTTAAATGTTTTGACACTTGGTATAATTGTGGGCTTGATTCACGCATGTTACGGGCGAAAATTAATAATAAAGGATGAAAAATGTGCAGTATTTAGTAAACATGTGCTTAATATCTCTTCACAAAGAATAGGATTTTTATTAAAAAGGTATTACAGTGTTTTAATTAATAGGTAGGCGCAAGTATGCGGAAAAGTTATAAATATCCTACCTACCGATAGTGTTAACAATTGAACTTGGGAAGAATCACATATTTTGAGCGCCTCCGCAGTGCAAAGGTTTACTGCTTGCCTTGTAACGCGGCGGCTCCGGGTTCTATTTCCCGACCACAATAGTAGTAGTCTGGATGGCGGTAGGGTATTTTAAATCCGCGATGCTAGTTACCACCCTTAATGTCAATCTGCCGTCATAACAGCATTGTTATACATGTGAGAGCCGGAAGTATTCTGGGCGAACACGCTTTGTCAACTTTGGTCTCATAGTCACTCATCATGTTCCCTACCAGGTGGGGCGTATCCGTCTGACGCTAAAATTTCCTTTGAAAAAGATTCGACCGTTTGCTTCAAAAATGATTAGTTTAAGATATAAACTATCTGGTGTAACTTTAAACTATATCAAAATTTGGTTAATTTATTAACAGTACTGAATAAGCATTTGACAAATTGTCTTTTAAATGCACTCCAAAATAGTGCAAGGGAAAAATATTCAAAAAACGCTTCGGCCGAGAACGTGTTCATATCAAGTGAAAATGGGGTTGTTTTCAGTCCATAACAGTTAAAATAAAAAAAAATAATAAAAGCTTACGGGTGCTTCGCTTTCTTCTTGTATGTACTTCCACAGCAATTGGACGTAAGTCTGCGTCTGCACGAACAGCGCGAGCGCTACGGCGTAGAGGGCCGACCAAGCCAGCACTTTGGTCCTTGTGTATGCGGAGCGAGCGTGACGCGCGATCAGCGTAGACGCCTCGCCTACGTTAGTGCGAAACGAATGCTGGAAATGTTATAGTTAATACATAAATAGCCAAGTGCGTATGGGTTTCGCACTCGCAATGCGAAGGGTTCTGTACCATGATCGCTTATAAAATTGCGTTCCTTGTAAGTATTTTTTCTTCTATATTATTTGTTACCGTAGTAGCAATAGATATATGCACAATCTGTGAAAATTTCAACTTTCATCTTATTACGGTTCGTGAGATAGAGCACGCTGACCGACGAACGGCAGTCTCAGAAATAGAATACCGCTTGTCACCCTTTAGGTAGGAACCTTCAAAAAGGAATGATATTCTTAAGCGACATTATAATCTAAAATCATTTTTGTATAAAACGATCAGTGGCGGTACCGTCATACTAGGTGGAAAAGTCCGGCACGATCCTAAATGGAATACACGCTACTGGTAATAATTAATGGTATGAAGTTTTCTATTATTCGGTATGTTTTTTTAACAACAATTATTTTTCACTTGATTCGTGACAATGAGTCTGTAGATAGTGAAGTGGGCTCGCCTTGAATACTCTGGTTTTCAGTAATATGGATATCTGAACACAGTAACAGTCTTATCACTTATGGTTTTTCTTTTCAAATTTGAAGTCATTTTGTGCATTATTGTATTGTTATATTCCCGTTTTACAATAAAAGCTTTAAAATATATATGGCAGAAGCAGTACCTAAAAAAATAAAAAAGGCAAACACATATTAGTGAACTAAACTTCTTATCTGGGGTTCTTCCGTCAAAATCATGTGTACCGTTAATATAGTGTTAAGGTGGAAAGTCAACATTGGTGGTGGTTGATGTCTAAAAGGCATTAACCTACTATCCAGACTATTACTAATTTGGATCTGAAATCAAACCCGGTACCTCCGTGTTACAAGGCAAACGTTAAGCGACTATGCCACGGAAGCGATTCGATTACTTTTATAAGTTTAATTTAACCCAATTAATTTACCTATGACGAGAAAATCTACGAATGAATTTTAACCGTTTTGTGTTCCTGGCCGCCGGTGACTTCCGTGACCTTCAATGCTTTTACCATTTCGTAATAACATACTTTTTAAATTAATGGTTTTCTATAGAGAGCTAAAGTTAACAATTATAAGAAAAAGAAACTTATATATTTCTGTAACGATTATTTTATTTCAACAAAGAATGTTTCGTAACTATATAATATTTCAACGTTCAAAATATGGCCATTTATTTAAATACTAAAGTGTCCGATGCGTATTGAAAATTTATGGTTAATCCTCTGGGTGCCACATCAGCCACCGGTAGATGATACTGGACTTTCCATTTAGACCGCGTCAGCCACTGGTGGCGGACAGCAAAACTAGATGATAAAAATATATCGACTGTGGCTTGTTTTTTACGAAAAATAATTTCATTGCTTTCACTCGGAACATTTTCACGCTTAGGACTAAAGAAAGTTTTGTCTGCACGGAAGCAAGATCTGTAATTAACTACTTTGTTGTAAAGGGAAAACCGGCCTCGAATGCATTTCTATCTGGAAAAGAACGGTAAAGGAAACAAAATAGGCTCGAATGAATGCTCAACAAAATATGTTGAATGAAACCGTATAGGCACCACATACTATATAGATAGACACCGATAACAATCATTGGTTATATAATATTAGTGCTTTTATGCGGCGCGTGTGGCCTGATAGGGACTGTATTAAAAATCTGTGGTAATCTAAGGGTTAAATGATCATAAATTTTTAATAAAAAAGCCTTTTTAATATCTATGAACTTAATTGTTAAACAACGAAGATTACACGCCGAAGCTATTGAATCTTTTTTTTTGACCTGAGATATTCAATGTGTGATAAAAATAAAAGAAATAACACCTCGGAACCGGTTGCCTTTCGAATTAAAATTCCGTCTACAATAAAAGTACTAAGATAAAAGTCACTTGTTGTAACTTGAATTTATACATGAAGAAGTTTTTGAACCATGTCTTATTTCAAGATTATATTAAAAATTATGTGACGGTAATGAATGGTAGTAGATAGTGATTTTTGTAACGTTCGGGAAATGCTTTTGCAATTATGCCTTCGCTGAGGCAAGGACAGTTTATGTCGGACTTGCATCGATTAAAACGATGTTTTATCATAAACGAACTCCACGATTTTATATCATAAACATCGCTTTACAGTAGTGTCACGGAATGCTTGCGCACTCCTCCACGATCTCGCAAGCGCTAGCCACACCGTGCGACCCTCTCTCGGGAGAGGTAAACCTCCCCTATCCACTTCTTGGTAAGACGCGCTGGAACACACAATGCGCCTTCCTTTCTATCCTCTTAAGCTCAAATAGGCAAAGACAGCCCCTCCCCCCCGTAACCCAGAGGCCATGGGAACCAAGGAGATGAGCACTGCGAGGAATCTGGTCTTAGGCTCCACCGCTAAACGAAATTCGGCTGCAGAAGATACGGTTACCCTTTCTCCCCCGCAGCCCCACGACATTGATTAGTCGCGGAGGATAGGGAGACCGGCAAATCGCAATACCCATATTCCTCTCCACCGCGGGTACTAAGGCATCACGATTGACGTCTCGCTAATAAATTATTTATAAAACAAAATAAAATAATAGATTGTTAATACATACTAGATATTGCCGTAGAATTTGTCTAATTCTATTATCATATTTATAGATTATTTTAAACAGGCAGGTCACTAAATATATAATAAAAAAAAAACATACACACACACGGACCTTTTCTGATTTTATACCGGCTAATGGATTCTCCTTCGGTTCCACGACGTCGATAGTCACCGGATTGTTATTTGTATTGCGGTGGAAATATATGCCGTACGGCACTGACGGCAACCAGAGGGCCCAGAAAGACGCGAGGATTTGGGCTAAAGCGGAAAAGATGCGTATAAAGATTTATTGTATTTTGCTCGTGTATAAAACATCAATCTGTTGATATGTCATAAATTCACTGATAGAAAGATACAGCTGAGTATAATTTTCTTTTATCGATTATGGTTTAACGCTTGACTTCAATTTCCCTTGTCAGAATAAGTAGTGCTGTTATGGCGGCATATTCAAATGGAAGTGAGGGTGCTGTGCCATTTTCACATGGAGGTTGAGGCGTATACAATACTACAAGAACATTTTCGACCATATTCATGACCCTCTCAAGTTTAATTTTTGTTTCACAGTAAAACAGTTCACAGACACATAATCATAGTGATGATTTCTCTATTATTCATGTGGGGATGAATAAATTATTTTGTTACAAACAAATCTTTTTATTTAAACAAATCATCTTATTATCTTCAGAGGTTTTTCGCCCTCTTTCCTCCTTTACGATATTGGATGGTCGACATACATTTCCATTCTTGCGTCCTTTACTTCTCTATACATTCATCTCTTTGAATTACATCTATGTTCCGTTTGTCACATACATATTATCTACATTAGTTATGCTCTGTCCATAAAAAAGTTTTAAATATATCTATTACACAACATGATGATACTATTACAATATTGAAATGATATTCATAGTGAAATGATATGTATTTTATTAGCAGATACAGTGGAACTTTTCTAGTAAATTTATCTTTCATTGGTAGTTATGTATGGCGTGGTTCAGTAACTATAGAAAAAAAAATATCCATTCAATGGCTCAGTGATTGAGTCAATTGGAAATGACCTATAGCATACTATGATTCATTTTGACGAGCAATTAAATCCAATTAAATGCTAATATGTATTCATTTGTAGAAACTGTAGCAGTAATTCTACAATGATAGTTATAATGATATCACTGTTTTGGTAGACATTGAAATCATTGTTTTCAGGTAAATCATTAGAAATAAATCACTTCATTTATTTACTATCTCCTTTCCATCAATTTTAATCAAGATTATTGAAGTGATTATTTGAAGTCAAAATAATCAAGATAAGATTTAGGTTAGTAAAACTAAAGTTTGATATTAATTTTTCACTGTAAATTATCTCATAGAAAACTAAAAAAATAACTGTGTTGCTACAAACTGGAAAGATTCATCAAAATTGAGCTTCAACATTGTGAGATAGTTATAAAACTAAAGAAAGATAGAATCTGAATTTGGATCTTTAGGAAATAAAAGATGAAGTTCTATGTAATATAAACGTAAATATTTTATGAAAGAGGGTTTTTTATTACATAGAAATGTTCTAAATATAGAGAAATGTTACCAGTAAATGTTATATAATTGAGGTCCCGATAATCCATAAGTCCATAGTGTATCAGCAATTGAGAACTACCACCAGAGAGAAATCGACCTGTTAGGGCTGCTATCCTGGTATACGAGGACACCGCTGCATATTTAGCAGAGTCTACCTACAAGATATACCATGTATAAAATATATTCTCACAAGCAGTCATACTTAAAATCTATTATTAATGTTTTGTTACTTAACATTACATCAGCTAGTATTACTCTTCAAAAGATATAAGGATTTGTATTCATCTATCAAACATTTTTTTAGCACAAAAATGTAAAAATGCTTTCTAATGATCATTTTACAATCGTAACTTTGAATTTTTAAAATAACTCTTTGACAGACTGAAAATGCTATAAAAACCATATAGTCTTCTCCGAGAATAATTATCGTGACATGCTTATCATATTTATTATGTGTATAAGACAAGATATCTCTTATTTGCATAACATTTTAAAACAAGATAGTGTAGTAAGCACAATATAGTTCCATTATGTACATGTGAAAATGACAATAGATTGAAATATAGTTATACACTTTCCACTAAAACACGTTATTAATTTAATTTGAATTTTATGCTTGTTAGATTATTCATAATAATTTTTATAGGGCAGATTTTAACTGACAGTATTACATGCTCTACCTATAACAAACGAAAACTTAAAATTGTAAAATAAGTATTAAGATAAAATAAAGAGATAGTTCTCTGGTTGGCATCATATTTATAATTTATTAAAATTAGCCTTCTACAATTCTAATAAAAATGTTATACAAGAAGCCATACCCAACAGTAAATTTTATATATTATACCAGTACAATATTTTTAAGGTGTATGAAGTATCTCATTTAGCAAATTTTTTCATTGATTTTAATATTTTTTACATGAAAGTCCCCTAATAAATTCTATAAGTAATATAATACTAATCATTTTATATGTCAAAATATTTAAATGTTGTTACAAGCAATTCATTATTAGCCAATAAATGAGTTTAGAACAAAATAAAAGCAGAGGATAAAAAAGGAGTTAATAAATAAATATGTCATTAATTTTAACCTGTGTGAAAAAAATAATGTAAGCAAATTAGTTGGACATATTTACCTTAGCATAAATGTATGTTAAATATGCAACCTCTGTTGCCATATACATGCCATAAAGGAATTGAGAAACTTGGAGCCATTGTAGACTTGTTGTCCACAATAATACAGCATAAACAGAAACACCACTTAGACCTGAACAAAATTGTTAGTTATATTTTTTGCCAAAGGATACATTTTAATAAGACAAAAGTTCTCAGCATTTATTTAAAATTTTAAGTAATGTACAAATACTACTAGATCATATAAAGGGAAATCTCAACAACTTTAGTACTATAGAAAACTCCTGCATAACAACAATAATTAGTTTACTGTTTGACATTGAAACTAATATTTGTAGAACTAAATTTTAAAAGTAAGAAATATATAAATATACTACTGTTAAATTCCATTTAACTTAGATATTATTCAAACAAAAAATTTAATACACTAGATTCTAGAATTTGAAAATAATTTTCAAGCTTCCAAATCGCATTTGAATAAATTATAGCCATTACTATTCATTTTTAAATAAAAAGGCATAAATTTGAAATATTAGAGCATTTTAAAGTGAATTAAGATAATATTTATTTCAATACAATTTACTAACCAGATATTATGATGACAGGTTTAAATCTTAAAAAGTCGGTAATCAAGAATATCAAAATCAATTGTGCTAAATATGAATAGGTTCCCACAGGGTAAACTTCTTGATTTAATTGATTTTCGCTTATGTTTCTCCACTCTCCCAATAAAAATTCTGTTACAAACGGCTCCGAAGGCCTGATTTCTCGCAAAGTGCCGAAAGCGCAGAGTATTAATGTGATTTTTATCCATTCTTCCATGTTTCCTAAATATCTTGCGTAAATAAAGTTTTTTTCTGAACGTTAACTAGCTAGTAGTTTTCGCATGTAAAAACACATTACCGTTCGCATTTACACTGGAAAATGATAACTTTGCGTTTTTTTTCTTGCGACATTAATATGCAGCGGCAGAACTTACGTAAGGTTATAATAATATTTTTTTTTACAAACATTTTTTAACCTCTTTTTAAATTTAAAATTTTTAGAGTAAAAGAGTTATGAGAAATTTCCTAAACACATATACAAATGTAAATTAAAGGACAAAACAATCAAATCAAACGTGACTACAGAACAAGAAAAAATTAAAAAAATAATTTGTTTGGACACATTTTATAATTGACATATTAATAAGTGTTGCAATATCTAGTATTTTTAGTGAAATCGATAAGTTCAAAGAATAATTATAAAATGTGGAATTATTGTCCGATTAGATTGTTTATAATAAGATAACTGTTGATGTCTTTATTACTATATAAATTAATTACTTAATTAAATCTTTACGTGAATAGTATACACATTAAACAATTCAAAGGCAATAAAATGTAGGCTCAAGATACATAGTTATTTTCTTTCAGCCAATTCAGCATGACAGGTAAGTACAGAGTTAATAAAGAAAATTGTAGAGGTTAAATAAAAAACAATAACTTAATATTTAATAGTTGACGTAGATGTAATAATGGTCACATAGACAAGAATAGGATTTTATTTATAATAAAATCGGTTAGTTATGATGACAGTTAAAAAATTGTTGCGAATTGAATAACCATTAAGGAAAGTTTTAATTTTCAATATTTTCAGAAAAAATAAATTAAAAACATTCATGTAATACTAACATAAAAATTGTTTTAATAACATCAATAAATTAGAAAAGATATGATAGCAATTTAATATAAGATCTGATTATTTGAATACTGTGGAGGTATTTTTTTTTGTTTGTCAATAAAGGAAAAAGTAACATAGCCTCCGATTAATTTTTTTTGTGTCCATGCTGCTTAATTTAATATCTAAATTATTTAATATCTCATGACTTGAGTATATTTTGTTTAACTAAAATGACTTAAGATGAAAAATTGACAGCACTTTTTACATCTTATCTTATCTGTAGACCGTAGTGCGCAGAAAATTTGTCAACAAAATGTTTTTCTAGTGGAATTTAAAAACTTGCATTAGGAGTCCTGTACTTTACTATTTTCTACTTTTTGAAGATTGTAGAAATATAATAGTAATTGATTAATGAGATTGATGTTTCTTTGAATGAGTTTTTTTTTGTGTGAAGTTGTTATGGTACACTTTTATCGTTTTCTGGAAGATAATGACAAAATAAATAGTAGATTTAAGTAGACGTATATTGCCAGTATTTAGAATGATTCAATGCTCTCACTGTAACAAGGATTTCAAATACGAAAGTGAACGAAAAAGACACGAGTTAAGTCATTTATCAAGATTTAATTGCGAAAACTGCAGTAAAAAATTTACGTATATGTAAGTTTAACCGTTTTCAATTAAATTTTTTAATTTATTACGTCATTTAATTTTTTTCACAATTACAAATAGTACGTAATTCGGAAATATGTTTTTAAACCAATTGTTTTTTTAACTCGTCAGTTCTGTTTCAGCTCAGCATTGAGGCGGCATAAAAAACAACATGAAAGAACAGGAAGTGTGAAATGTGATAAATGCTACCGTAGTTTTAAAGATGAGATGCTGCTTAAGCGGCACATTAAATATGCTCATGAAGGTAATCATTGAAATTTAAGGAAACATTACTCCTTATTAATGACGAAACACCTTTTTTTCATTGTCGTCGTTTTTAACATACTTAATACACTAGAAAATTTTTATTGTCATCTCTCAGTTAATTAGAAGCTTTAAAAAAATTGTCAGCATTAAATATCTAATTTTATATTTAAAAGATGTTAATACGTTAAATAAATGTTAATCATTTAATTCTTTCAGGTACACACACTTGTTCTGACTGTGGCGCCCAGTTCAGTAGCCACCAAGCTCTCCACATCCATACCTTGACACACAAGCCAAAGTCTGAGCGAAGATATTCATGCAGTTTTACAAATTGCAACAAAAGGTTTAACTTTTCACATCACCTTAAAAATCATGAGATGACTCATACAAGAAGCATACAGCATTTCTGTAATATATGTGGCAAAGGTAATTCTTCTTGTATTCATAAATATATCAGTTATCAATTTTAAATTAAAAGATAAATAAAAAAAAAATATATGTATTTCACGAGGAAATGTATACACCTTGTAAATTAATAATAGAAATGAGAGTACATTAAAAAAATCGATTTCACATCGTTTTGGTAATTCTAACATAGACAATAAATATCAAGTTGCAAAAATGTGATGAGACAAACTATCAGTAGCAGAACTGGTGTTGCAGCAGTATCTATATAGAGTTTCTCCATTACAAAAGACCTACTATGAGTGATTGTGTTAGTTAATGTTATTCTAAATTAGTTATAAGATTGCAATACAACCATACATTTCAAAAATGTTTAGTGTAATATCTATTTTTTATACTGATTATTGGTAAAAATTCTAGATTAATGTTCATAAACCATTTGTATGAACTATATTTGACATTTTTTAGAATATTATAATAAAAGATTACATTCATATGATTTGAAGAGAGGATGATGAACAAAGTTATGAATTAGGCTAACTCAATAGTTTGTTGAGAATGTCATGTTGCCAATTAAAGTTATGTCCCTTTGGCACTGAAGTTAGTGCTTACTTTCAAATAAAAGTGGTGTATATTAGGGGTACATATAAGTAATCAGACCTGCGACAACCAGACAAGTGTAAGCATACTTTTCTTTTGTGTTATTCTTCAACCAGTTTGTTAGTAATTTACTCGCAACAATAAATTTTTTTGTAGCCTTGTAATAAAATGGCAGACTTTTGTACCTTCTGAGAGCCATATTTGTAATTGGGTACTTTTCCATTTAAACACTGGTTTAAGTGCCACGGAAACAAGCAAAATTTGTGAAATATATGGTGATGTGTTAAAGGTCAACAAATGTCAACATTGGTTCAGAAGATTTGCTGCAAGTGATTATGACCTGTCAGGTAAACATTGAACTGGACGCCCAGGTCAGTTTGATAACAACTCCTTAAAATCTCTAGTGGAGTGTTAGTGTTTTTGCACATGGAAATTTATTACGCACCATATCCCCCCGTAGGAGGTGGGGACGTGTGTGGGACTACGGGCGCCCTGAGAAGGGCACTTTTCCTGGAAATAGTTTTAAGTATTTCCAGGGGCTACCCACTAAAAACCCCGGCGGTAAACCGCTAATCCTCATTGCTCCCTCTTCCGCCGTCCCAAACCCAGTCCTCGTCGCCCGACGAGTCGGACGACGAAGACGGGGTGAGGGTGTCGTCAGATGAGCCGGACAGGGTCATGGGAAGCCTTGCAGATACAACCACGACCCTGCCTGAAGATGCCCGTGTGAGCGGGCCCGCCTGTGTCCTCCCCCAGATGGTCGGGGGAGGTGCAACCGTGGACGCAGGAGCTGGGTCCACAGGCGGTGCAGGTGCGTGCAGTGCGGACAGAGCCGGTGTCCCACCACCGTTCGCCCGCGCACCTGCGTCGGGAGGGTAAAGGCGGTCTTGCAACCGCCTCCGCCGCCCCCTTCGTCTTCGGTGGAGCGGGTTCAGGGAGTTGACCTCCCGATCCCGCTCCTCGCCCTTCTTGCGTGCTACGACTTCCTCGGCGAAGGAAGCCACGGCCTCCCAGACCCTCTCGTCGCGGATCATGGCATCCATGA
>DWQX01005973.1:0-12065 GCA_018245475.1 Pharmacophagus antenor | reverse complement strand
GATCAATTATTAGCCAATTGCATAGTTAAAAAGAAAAAATAAAAATATTGAATTTGATGTACATATATGTGGACTGGCCCGTTGGTGTAATTGTAGTAACTCTGCCTCTTACGCTGGGGGTCGCGGGTTCGACTTCCGCTCCCGCTGACTATATATATATATAGCTATCTTAGTATCGGTCGTCACGTGA
The DNA here is from genome assembly GCA_018245475.1 of Pharmacophagus antenor. NCBI lineage: Eukaryota > Metazoa > Arthropoda > Insecta > Lepidoptera > Papilionidae > Pharmacophagus > Pharmacophagus antenor. Next base: position 11,875 of record DWQX01005973.1, on the reverse strand, counting down.
ATTGCGTCTGAGACACGCACAATCTATCGTTTGCTTTGATAACGCATTGACCCGATAAGGTATACCTACTTTCCGTATGAAGTACTTTTTTAAGTTTCACACGTCGCAGTCAAAATAACTTCTATTTGTTCACAATCAAATCGTATCCTCGAAGATTTTTAACAAATAAAGTTAAATATAATCATATTGCATTAAATTATGGTGGGATTGGCATAATTATTCAATTAGAAGTTCCAAAATTAAATTCACAATATAAAAAAAAAACCTTTGGCTCGATTTATGTCGTAAAAGAAATATATATTTTATTCGTTCGCCAATCATTTCAAAACTGCTGAACTGAAAGTATCGGGAAGGGCCTTCGACTCGGATAAATTACGATTTGGTTTTAATTATGTTTAACGACTTGTTTAATTCTACATGATCCTTCCTCTTTTTTTTTTCGGGTTCCGTACCCAAAGCGTGACAGAAGGAACCCTATTACTGAGCCTCAGCCTTCTGTCAGCGGGCTCTGTCTCATGAACCGCGATAGGTTAGAAAGCCGTACGTATTTCTAACACCACTTAAAACAACAAATAATAGAAATTATATCACAAAAGGTGCTAAAACCAAACAAATCTTTTACTCAATTCAGCGCCATCTGACAAGCGTCAATGGCATTTTTCGACCTTTCAATACGCGACTGGCTTTTACGTGCTAATAGCATTTACAACTCTTTGATTGCCTCCTCAACAAATCCTGTTAACACTTCGACGCCCGGCGACACCGCAGCGCTGTCGTTTCGTTACGAGTGAAAAGTGGCAGATGAACAAATCCTTTGCCGTCTTTACGGTCAAACACCGATAAAAACACTTTTTTTTGTGTCTTTCGTTTTAGTTATGATATAGAACGTTTTTAATGGTTTTTTTATTATTATTATTATACTCGAAACCCAAACATTACTTTATTTATAAAAATTCACAAAAAAAAATGTTGAAATATGCAAACGTCAGTGTTAACACATTAATTGAACCATTCGCGCTCTGCCTCCGACTCACGTATGGCTATTTATTTAAATTAGGTGGCTAACTAGCCAAGTGGGTCTGAAGAACTCTACCATCATCCAGACTCCATCACTCGTGTGACTCGGGAATCGAACCCGCGACCTCTCCCTTACAATACAAGCGGTTAAACCAATGCGCCACGGAGGCAATCGAAACGAAGACCTTTCTATAACACAGCTACTTTGTTAAATAAAAAAAAAGTATTCTTTGTCGTTAATAAACCCTTTAACTTTTTACGTCGAGTATACTCGTCAGAGCGAAATGAAAAATATTTCGCATAATGTCGAGTATACTCGACGTGAAGATAAAAAATAATCACTTTCGTATAATTATTAAACGAATCGACGGTAATTTTTTTTTAAATGATCTTTTTTTCATTTTAGAATATTCGTTAGTCCGGCGGCCTTATTTATTTCAATTCACAATAGCTCGTGTTAAACTGAAATAACAAATTCGATAACAGTTGCACATGGCAAGGAAAAGACTGTAAAAATATTATAAGAAAATTTTTCTTCATCGCTTGGATATAATTTATATTAACTGATATTTGATATATAAAAAATTTAATGGAATATTAAACCGTATTGACTTCTTACGGGAATATATCGAAAAAACTATTGAACTATTATGATCTGAGATTCATCAAATGCGTCTCAACTTGGTCGTCTCAGCTACAGCTAAACCTTTACGATTATCTGGACAGCATTTTCCTGACTTAGCACCATATGCAAAAGCAAAATCGAATCCTACAAGCAGATGTTTATTATGTTCGAAAAATAGTATTTGAAGAGAATCTAAATATTGGTGCCCAATATGCAAGGTATGTGATACACCTTGCTTTAAAAATTATCACTGCCCTTAAATAAAAATTTTAAAGTAGTGTTAATTAAAATAAATTTTGTTTGTTAAAAACGAATTAAAATATATATTTTCGAAAAAAAAAACCAACACGCAACTTTTGATTTTTAATCATAATTGCCTACTTTTATAGGCAGAAACACTTTACTCAGTTTACGTCAAGTACACACGTCTTCGCTGGAAAATAATTAAGCCGGCGGAAAAAGTTTTTCGAAACAAAATTAAACAGTTAAAGGGTTTGTGCGTTTAGTTACTTACAAAACAAAGCTGCTTAAATAATCAGCGCGCAAAGTAAAAAATTGCCTCAATAATTATAATATTCACACTAACCACCTGTAAACAGTAAGAATATGGTTGTGATCTTAATATATTAAAAACTATACGCGTGTATCCAAGCAGAACGGGTCCATTTCGCGGCATTTCGTTTCCGCGACATACGCTTACACGTATGTTTTTTAAATGGTAATTTAAAGTTTGTTAAAATAATTGCCTTTTGGCCATTTTAATTCATTATTTATTAATGTTCAATTATCAACAAGTTTAAGTAATGTGTTACTATAAATAACGTTACACAGTTTTGGCTATTTGTAGCTTGTTCGGTTTTTTATTATTTTTTTTTTTAATTTCAATCGACCAATGAATATGCTTTTTCGTATATCAGACATGTCCAGAGTTTCAATTTTAAATATCTGACAATAATGACGTGCCAGTTTTTCAAAGTTTTTTTTTTTTAAATCCACATTATCAAATGACTGTTTTCGATGTCGTATCCGGTCTTAACTCAATATGGAACCTTTGTGCGTTGACTTTTCAAGCGATTATTAAAAAAATACATAAAAATTTATCCTAAAAATTGGTCATCAACTGATAAAGGGTTAGCTCCGTCGATGTTTGCCCTTTGTTGAAAAACGAGTTTTTTTTTTTCATAATTTTTTTCACTGAGCTGCACTAGCAAATGGTTTAAGCATATAATTGTGCTGCTCATTGTTTTCATGTGTAATTACAAAGAGAACGGACTGGCCGTTTTTTATAATTTAAAATAAAAAACTCGCTTACGCTGTAATTGTGCGATGTTTTGTTACTGATTGAAAACATTAATGACATTTTATACAATCGATTTTTTTTTTTTATTATTTCTAATAAGTGAACCGAGCGATCACCTCGATCCACTGCCTCGTTGTCACTTAAGTCTAGATTTACGGGATCCGTCATTTTGACAATACAACCTATGATAAAAAGTTTTTTATAATTTATATGCCTGACATTTTATTTTTTTTGTCCCCCGCACCATTGCTCTAACACTTTTAGAAAAACAGGATACGTAAATAATACAATAACATATCAAAATACCACAGAGTAGAAAAGAAAACCATGAAATTATGTACGTAAACCTAGTGTTGACATCATGTCAAACCGAGGTCAAGTGTTAATTTATTGCTATGTAAAAAAAATATAGTCAGCATTATTAAATTTACCTTCGAAAACTTGAAACCGACAAGCTCCTATCTATTACTCCCAAAGAGAATCATTTACAAATACTTTTTTCAATTAATGACAGAAATACAATTTAACACACGATAATACTAATTAAATCAGAAGTTATTTACGTAACTGGTTCTCGAATTGAATCACAACAGGTAGATGTAAGACATATCAAAAAAAATAAAATAAATAATACTCGTTGAACTTGCGTTCAAACCAATTTCGTACGAAAAATTAGACGCAGAAACACAGAACCATATGATTTCTTCTGGCTGACTGTCACTAGTGCAATTATATCGTCAGTTCGGATGCTGTTGGGTTATTTTGAAGTCATCTGGCTAACTGGTCAAATAAGAAAGATTAGGATTTTGTCAAATTCGCCTAGTTACTCTTTCAACGTCAATCTACCGCCGTAAAAGCATTTCTGTGCTGTCCCTGGGTTCGAAGAAGTTTGCGCTGTTAGTCTTTTTCACGACTATTAGAACTTCATCTGATATTGGCTCACGAATCCAAAGCATTGCTGTATTCCGCCAGTAAGATATATACGCGAGAATATTATACCATCAACGCCTTACTTGTCAACATCATATGAAATTATAGTTGGTGTAAGCAAAAAAAAAATACAACATAAAAAAACAGCTGCTTGCCAACGTGTGCTTCTAAATGGTTACTAGTAATAGTAATTTGACAAACTAGATTGATTACAATTTGTTAATTATTACTATTAATAATTTTTTTTTACACAACACTAAAATAATGCTAATAAATTATGTTATGATTGAGCAGCCATCGCTGTGGAATTAAATAAAAAATAAATAAAAAAATACAACTCTTTTGTGTAAAGGATTATACACTAAAGTGTTAAATATATAAAAAAAATTCGATGTTTCCATCTTAATTTTTTACAGTACATACGAGTTCGTTTGATTTAAGAATTACTCAGTACATTTTTAATTTGATCAACTAAATAAAGCACAATTGAAAATAATACTGAAAGATATGAAGTGCAACAGACTATAACAACATTGGTCAAACAAAAATGTAGTTTTATTCAGTGTAAAACCGTTCAGTTTCCACATAGGCACCTAAAATAAACGATATAAATAAAACTATGAGAAAAAAAACTTTCATTACTTTGTAATTTTTTAAAAAACATAATGTTTATGTGAATACTGCACTTGATTAAACATTCATTTAGGTGATGTTTCCACAGTTTATAATTAATTATGAGTTATCTGTGGTTATCTTATGTCAAAGCTCAAATGACAGCGGCGACGGAGGGACGCGTGTTGCGGACAAATTTGAAGGTGAAAGAGGACGCGATACGACCTAGGAAGAGGAATAGAGGACGTTGGTAATGTTCGCAATTATTGTAACGCACAACATCTTATTATTGGTTATTTAATTATTTATATCGAATCCAAGGACAACATGTCTTTAAAGATTTTATTTTGCAATCACATATCCCACTAACGAGCTCCTTTCGCGGTTCTTGACAATTCGCGAATGATGAATGAAGATATAAAATAATGTTTATACTAATAATTCTATTCTCTTTTTATCAACTTACACAAAAATAGGGAATGTGATTTGTTTTAAAGTCAGTGACAGAGTAACGCCCAAATGGTCTAATGTTTTTAAGGTAACGTTTTTAACTGTAATATGTGAACATTCTCAAATCTTTTCCAGGTAAATGTTTTAAAAAGTCAACATGTCATATTACATATATTAAATAGTGACAATAATTTATTTATCTTTATTACATAGCCACGTGATGAATTCGTAACGATTTTTTTCCTATAAAGGCAAAAGAACCAAAGTTTGTAGTCAGTCTAATTGATGTAAATAAACTTTAATATTTCATGCTTTTAATTATTTCCAAAAATATCAAAAATAATGCATTATATTATCGTTCCTGACGAACGGACTATAGGTTATTAAATGTTAAAGAGAAATAATGTTACAAAACTTAATTACTACTCACTCCTTCGCTTACAAAACACCTTCTTTCCAATGAAACTCAAGACTATTCAAAAATAAAAATAACTATTCGACAAATTCCAACAGAAATTAAAAAAAAACAAAACTGTAGTGTGAAATGTTCTATTTATAAGATTCAATGTTACCAATGTAATGTTCAATAAATTTTAATTAAATGGCAATCGTAAATGAAATAAATCGTTTTATTTTATATCAATCAGTGTGCTCATTAAATATCATAATATTTTATGTTCAATTGTTTCGACCGGATTAAAAATTGCGTTCGACGCCGAAAATGAGTCCTTTATGTCTAACACGTTATTTCCCACTTGTTCTTTGAAGTGCTTTTGTCATGTTAACAATAGAGATGTGAAATAATATTATCGTTCACCACCGAGGTGGAGAGAACGTTTGAATACAGAGCAGCGTCATTATTTGTAGAGTATATATTTATACGAAACTGTTATTCAAGGTTTCACTATTAGATTATATCGGCAATGGGTCAAGACCCGACCGCAACTTCGCACGGCGTGTAAAGGGACCGTTGGCAGTAAAGCGTGAACGCGAAGAACAACCCGGTTTACGATGAAATGAACATTTATTACGGTTCGAACAGAATCGGTACGAGCCAGTCCATTTTCGTTTACATCTAAACGGACCGTATTAATCTATAGAATTATACTCCGGCTTGAATGAAGCGAGTCTATTATCAATTTTTGAGGTTATGAAACGTGCGTAACAATTTAATCACGACAAATCCGTTAAAAGTATCCGAATATAGAAAAAAAAATACTGAAAACTGTGAGTGTAGTGACGGCTGATAGTGATGTATGAAGGGTGAAGGCATGTTGTGTCTACACCAAATGAATAGGACAGGGCGAAGTGAATTATGATGACCAGAAGTGGGTCTGCAGGGGCAAGTCCGAACACACGTGAATTACTTATTAAAATATCACACAGTACAGAATTAAATGCGAGAATTGACAAGCTTACACTCTAAATACAGATTTAAGAATCCCTGTTATAGATTTTACGGAATATATAGAATTTCTGCATACATGTTGATGTTTTTTTTAAAAAAAAAAAAAAACGAACGGGCAGAGGTAAAGAGCCGAACAAACGTCTGTAAGTTTTTTTTTTGTCGCAGCATTCGGGGAGTCGTTGAAGAAAGAAAAAGATGGACGAGCTGCTTGGTGAGGCATGTGTGTGTGAAAGGTCTGAGTGTAGAGGTGACGGCTGAAAGAGATGTATGGAGGGAAACGACATCTGTGTCCACACCAAATGAATAGGATAGGACGAAGTGAAAAATGGTAATTGTAAAATGGCCATTGTTCTCTCAAATTTAACCAGTTCATCTGTTCGATTTTAATAAATATTTTTAGCTAATGCTATAAAAATGCTTCGATAACGCTTTGATACTTTAGTAATAATAATTGATATACTTCCGTGATAACATATAATATATCTCTAGGATCACCTTGTTTTTACATATATTTTATTTTTATATTCCATTTATAATTACCTAAACAACCATTTAAATTATATCTGCCTGTCCTTCTGTCACTTCACTTATTAGCTAATGGACTGATTTATGTACAATTCGATATGATTATTACTGATAATAATGATTTATAACGATTTTAAACTTCTGAGATCAGTATACTTTATAATTTCAACTTTTTGTGTCTATATCACGTATATATTCACCGGGTACGATACCTAATATTTCTGGCAGACCGCCTCGCGACAAACGAAATACTAGGTATCGTACCTAGTGAGTATATATGTATATATATACATTTTTAAAAATCGAACAGATTATAACGCTTCATGTTTTAAAAATTGTTATTAATCGTGTTGGAAATGTTTCATCGCAACGGTAAGGATTGAATCTTGTGTTCTATTACCGTCCGCTCGAACTAAATCCCGATGCGTCGGCGGTAACCCGTGACGCGCGTTATAACCCTTGTAAGCCCGATACGAAATATTCCCCGTACGTGGGAGGACATCAATTAATCTCAAATCCATTGTCACTACAAACAAGTGGTATCTATTTCGTTATACGTTCACGGGAAGAGCTTTAAATGCATCGTTTATGTAATGGTTCACTGCTTGAATACGGGACGTATCAGGTTCGATACCCGAGTCACGATATAAGTTGAGTATTTCAACCCCCCCCCACCCCACCTCCCCTCCCCTGTTACCTACCACCCTCAATGTCGATCTGTCGCCTTAAGAGCATTGCGTTGCAAAATTAGCAATTACAGCTTCGTGTTCACTTCACATCGTGTAAAATTAATTTATCGTGCTCATTGGTGATTATTATTATAATAATTTAATCTGTTTCGGCTGATATGATGATGATGATGATTGGTGATAAAAAAAACATCTGCTAATGACACGGCCGATAAAACCCTTAGCTCGTTCACTGCGAGGGTTGGGCCTTATTAATATAGCGAGGTTCGCGTTACGAATTTCGTTTCATCACACTTCAATTTAATATATATAAGAAATAGTCACATTTAAGTATACATCACGCATAAGTTGTTATTCAACGTTTTTGTACCTACATATAAGCTTTTATACCGTTCAGAAAGCACTGAAACCGCAACAAGATTCATCACTTATACATAGATGAAGAAAATTGCAAACATTCGTCGAAAAAGAATGTTAAAAAAAAACCTCTATTTTTTATCAAATAATTGTAAGCACTTCATCATAATTCCATCTGATGGTAAAGGAAGATAGCATCGCATGGTACATTGAATCTTCCATTGATACGCTAGGTCACACTGATCTATTCATTATACCTATTTGCATTCTGAATATAAATCATATTCGTTTATCGATACTATTAAATAAAAATAAATTGCGACGATTCTAGCAAAGTTCTAACTTCGAACACCCGTAGAAAAAATTTATTATATACGGTGAAAGTAAGATGACTTTAATTAAAAAAATAAATAGAAATAATTGCGGGCAACACTGATGAAATATGAATTATTTTATGTTAGCGCATTTCATCTCATCCCATAAATAAAAGGTGGAATAAAAACTATTCTATAAATTCATCGAAAAGTCATATAATTATAAAAATAAATAACCTACTTTACTATGTCTATGTACTTTCAAACTTCCCACTCAAGAAGGTGAACATCTACTGCCAATGATCTATTATTTCTGCTTTTAAAGAATTATATTCCGGCATTGATTTTATAATTACAATAGTGAAATAAAATTTGAAGACAGTCAGAGAAAATATTTAACAGAATACTGAGTTATTTATTAACCTTAGAATGGTTGTAAATTAAATTTTAATCCGTACCAAAAAAAAAATGAAGTATCACAAATCGTTCGTTTCAAGGTTAAGGATATTTATGTTACTCTCCGAGGATCGAACTCTAAGTCCGCCGCACACCGACTTAATTATGGCCAAGGCGAGACGACTATGGACGAACACTTCCGATGACAGAGAATTTTAAATTCAAAATTATTATTACTGTCGACCGCTTCATAATTCAATATCTCAACTAAAAGAAGTATATTATCTGTGAATATACAAAAAAAATACCAATTTAGCACATTAAAATTTTATTCTTCAACGGTTTATAAACGGTTTTTATTATTCCGTCACGTCCCTAAAATTAACGACTTAATACAACACAAGTCAAATAAAGATATGCAAAATAATGCTATCATTCGTTAGTTTTTAATTTATGTACTATTCAATGTAAATAATATTTTTCAGTAAAAGTACAAACTTGTGCAAGTCACACATTAAAATAAATAGGACCATTTTTTTCCGTATTTAAGAAATCGATGTTAAAAATTATTTGTAGCGTGAATAAAATGTTATTTTGTAACTAACGAAATAATGCCTATATGGATACAAGTATTTACAAAAATAAAAATTTTAAAAAACCAGATAAAATAATTTAGGAAAATTAATTAAAAAAAATTGTTTATAAAAATAATTAGGCATGCTTACCTTGTGAAAAAGCGTTAACTCGTTTAGGGGCCAATAACCTTATAAAATAAATTGAAACAATTCCCAATAAAACTATAATAATTAACATTAATTATTTAAAAAAAAATGATAATCACATCACATCACTATTCACAGCTGCGTAAAAAAAATAAAAAAACGGAACGTCTTCCCGCCAATGTATTCTGAAGCGACTGTTTACCGAACATAAAATGTCAAAACGAACGAATTCTAAATTGCGATTTAATTGTAATCAGCGCTGAATTCACGAGGCACGCAAAGTTAACAAGATGGCTGTAACGTATTTGCAAAATCGATGGAGGCTTTACATTTATTATAATATGAAAGCGGCGACGAACACGAGGTACGACATGCTCCATTCACGCGACCATACTTTGTATCACGCCACGGGCCTGAAGCGAACCCGTCCCGGCTGTAGTAATTAGACGTCTATACGCAAAGCAACCGCGTCGCCGAATGTGGAGCGCTTTTCCGCTGGACAATTCGCAACATTATCGTGTGATCCCAATGAACTCTCATTGATACGATCACACGATGTATACTGGTGGTTACCTATAGGCGATTTCGTCAAATTGCGTTCGCTTTAGTTACTTTAAAAGCGGTTTAACCGGTCCGAAATCAATGCCAAAAAATTAATAATATATATATATATATATGTACCTTTGTTGTACTTACCCGCTATATATGCTACATATGCAAAATGGTGGTCGTAGCTCAGTGTGTATCAATTGTCTGTTTCTTATGTAATTTTATAATTATTCATAATATTACTGCTGAGGGCATCCACACGCCCGCTACGTGTTATAACATTTATTACTTTTCATATTTCACAATCGCAATTAATACGCTCGATCGAGGAAACTGAGGGGAAGCGGGGGGAAATTAATACACAATTTATTTACACTATAACGACCATTAAATTAACACAATAGACAGTTTATAATGCAGTTTGAAAATAATTATGTGTCATATGTACTGCTCTTTTTTAACGGGGGAATAAACTCGACAACAAAACTAACGCTTCGATACGTGAATACGATGTCAAAGGTCGCTCGATACATGAACCGATAAATCTACATATTGTGACGTCACTGATTTAAATTTCAAATTTTGAATAGTTAGAGAATAAGCTCATTCCGCAAGCGGACGGCTAATTTCAAACTGTGAACAATATCTAGTAGATACTAAGAGCTCTCGCATCGCAGCCACTAGTGGGCCAGTGTCAGATGAAGCTGTGATAATAGTCAGATGGACTAACAGCGCAGACCTCTCCGCACCCAGCAGCAGTAACATTTTATTAGTGTTAACAACATCAAAATATTTCCTAAATTAATTGTAAAATAAATTGTTCAAATGACTACAATAAAGCTAAGAATCGGGCCGGCGAAGGATTATTTGTGTGGAAATATAATTATTAAGTTAATAGATCACATCTTAACGTTACAAATGATCCTTCGCGAGTAGTATTAATATGTAATCTTAATTAAAACGGAAACTGCTGAAGCTGGCAGCACTACGTTAAAATCATTTTTGGTTTTGAGTGCCGAGTCAGTCTTGGACGAACGGTCGTAGTGAATACACTAGGAAGTGGTTATAACAAGCGTAAAGTCTGTGCGGTTAGCAATAACAGATATAAGTACTAACACCTATTGCCCTTTAATGTGATATTTAAAACGTTCAAACTAGTAATGACATTGTAGTGTTATGTTAAATTAGCTAATGAGAGCTTCGGTTGTCAAACCGGTGGTAAATTACATACCGAATGCTAATAGATTATATACTTTTCTTTACTCTTTGATTCCCTATTGCAATTGTTGTTGCGACAATGCTATAGAACTGCTTTGGTAATTAACAATTAGTTATAATACAAACCAATTTATATTCGACAATTAAGCTGAAAATGAAACAACTCGCTACGCGGCATACGACCTTCACATCGATCAGGCGGTCTGAAGTACTCACAGTAATAAATCAGCGAATTCTTCAAGCATAGTATTGTGATACCAACAAAAAAATAGTAATATGGATTATCAGAAACTGATATACCATAGATTATACGTATACTCATTCATTCCCGCCGATAGCCGATAGATAAGAACTCTCAAATACCGTACTTATTATTTATTAAATGCTTTAAAAGTATTCTATGTTTATTATTAATTAAATTACTCAAAGAATCCCGTATACGTCGCAACAAAGCTGAGCCGAATTTCGAAATTATTATTAAAAAAAAATCATACGTTCTTATATGGATTCGTCTTAATAAAATTAAAGAGTTCCCGACCTCCTTGGATCGCATTCCAACGTCTCGGGGAGAGAACGCCTCGGTCGGAATTTCTTTATTAGAATCGATTTCATTCCTAACGAATATTCTATTAACGAATGAATTATATAGAAAGATTATCGTGGCATTCGGAGTCTAAGAGGCGAGTCATAGGTTGCATGTTTTATTTACTGGCATGTAATGTACCCACTTGGCTGAAATGTATTTAATACAAGAAAACAATTT
>DWQX01005972.1:0-12066 GCA_018245475.1 Pharmacophagus antenor | reverse complement strand
CACGCAACCGTGTCACTTTAATGGTATTAGCGGCTGCACACTGCTCGATATTCGACTCTAATCTATTTGAGTTTCGACTTAAAATGCTCCATTATTATTTTGTTCAATATATTAACTCGTCATATTGACTATCTTAGAATTAAATGTATTAACGTATAAATTTTACCTTACTGCAGTTTTTCTCCGTATGAACCACTAATTAAGTGCAATTGTGCAGGTAACTTAATTAAAAAATGTTATAAGATTTCATCTTCATTTCCTAATGTTTTAAAGCTTTTTAAATCGTTAATTATTAGTATACAAAATTATTTTTTCCCATCGGCAATGGACTAACATTGAACCTCAATTTCACTTAATTTTAAGTAACAATAAGGCTGCAGATAATGGAGTATGGTCGCCCAGCATAGTCTGGCTTTCAAATATATGAACATCGGAATACTCCTATGACGGTAGGTAAACATTCGAAGGCGGGTTCGAAAATAGATTACAACTGTCCAGACTTTACTACTCATATGGCTCCATAATCGAAAACTGAACCCCCGTGTTAGGAGGCAAGCTGTAAACCACTGAGCCACGGACGCGGATATAATGGTTCAATCACTTTTTCCTATCATCCCTCTTTTATATATGTCGATCCTTACGTCGACTATATAACGTTCGTAATATACAAAACAGGAAATGTTACAAAAATTGTTATAAACTTGTTCATCTCTTCCAGATTCTTCTTCGTTCAGCACAGGAAAGAAATAAAGAATGCCAGAAAGACCGCATTAGAAGCGGATGAGAAAAAGGAAGCGCAAATTTCTAAAATAACTAAAAACAACTACCTACCGGAGACTCTGAAGCGAATGGACGGAGAGAAAACGAAATTGTGAAAAATCTGAATTTATTCTCAAATAGATTAGATTAAGTTAGCGATAGTTTATACATCTGTCGACAAGCGACGCATCCTATCGGACAATTAAACATTTTATCTTTAGAAATTTAATCTTGATGTTTACTATATAAATACAGTTCCATTGTATCAATAACTGTATTTACAAGAAACATGTTGGAGTTATTATTATAATATGTGATATAGATCAGACCTTCGAAATAAAATTAAGCGTGAATTATGTAAGTCATTATTGAATATTATTAATGAATGCACAATTATTTTTAACCTTAAACTTAATCCAGGTAAACACGAATGGGTAATAAATTTTATTTCTATTATTAAATGGAATGAAATTAGGTATTTTCGAATTAAGACGCCACGTGTAGTGGCGAAATGAGTTGATGTTGTAATTTAGTTGTAATCTTTGCCATTAAAAAACGCGGCAATAAGCTAATAATTTTTTTGTTTTATTACGTCATGGAGTTTCATAGAGTAACTATTGGATAAATTATTTTTTTATATAACATTTTCCTGTTAATTCGGAGTGGGAGTTCATAGTATAGTATATCATTCAGTATTTTCTTTTATCTGTTATTGGTTTCTAGGGACCTCGATCTCACCCGATTATAAGTGACAATGAGACTATAGATGGTGAGCGTGTTCGCCCAGAATACTTTCTGGCTACCATATGTATGGACTGTATGTAATATGGCAATGGTATTATAGCGGCCGATTATCACTGAGGGTTGTGACTAACCAGGCGGGTTCTAAAAACTCTACCACCATCCAGGCTCCATAACTCCAGTGTCCTGGGAATCACACGTGGAATTTGCGCACAACAAAGCAAGAAGGTAAACTACTGTGTCTTAGAGTCAATCAAGTCAAAAGTTCAGACGTTCGGTTATGGACCTCGCAGGTCGTTGATAATCTTTTTACATACTTTATAGACTCTAATAGAAATTGCATTAAAAAATAAATACGTATTCTTTAGAAAAAAATCCACTCCCGATACAATTGTTTGGAATAATTCCAGCCTTCGTATTTCACCATTGCAGTATACGACATGCTCATGTGTTTCCTCCTTCAATTAACCTTGGGTCTTTCGCGCGAGGCGTGAAGAGGCACTTTGCCGGCAGGTTGAGGTTGCCTGATGCAACAACTTTTATCTCAGCAGCCATCTTCGCATTTCGACTCCACTTCCACTTAACATCAGGCGCAGTGGAGTCGTTTGCACGACCTATGTATAAAGAAAAAAAACGTCACGACACAAAACTCCATCGTCAGCATCTGGTTGATTAGCTATATTCCACTGTTCGTCTTAAGAGACATCTTTTACCACGCACAACTTGTGGAATCAACTGTCGGCTGCGGTATTTCCGATACGGCTTAGGGGCCTTCGAGAAAAGAGCGTACTCCTTCTTTAAAGGTCGGCAACGCAGTTGCGACAGCCCGAGTGTTGCGGCCGTCTATGTGCGACAATGATCAATTTCCATCGGTTGAACCGCTCGCTCGTTAGCATACTGTTCCTATATAAAAAAAAAAAAAGCAGCTCAGTACAAATTTTCATCAAATTTATATATTCCAATCTTCGATCTTAGTTTACGTCCTCTTCCCGTCGACACCAGGGTCACATCTCGCTACTGTGTACTTGTTTGACCTAATTCTTAAATGACTTATTACATTTATCGCCGCTTAAACCTAAAAAGTTATTTACGCTTCGAAGTTTCCGTGAAGATGTTCCATCGTATCTTTGCTTTGCAAATCGTACATCACAGCATATATTAATTGAAGAACACACAGATTAAAAATAATGTTAGATTAGTAATGGATCCTAAAAGAATTCCAATTAGTTATTTACTGACATATATATATATATACATATTTGAGTAACATTTACACAAATATTATCAGAATGCAGGGTCTATATTCAACATGCAAGAACAGAAAAAATAAAACAGTCGGAGTAAAACTTACTGTAATGATAAAACAATCGAAAGTCGACGGAAAAATTGTTAGTACTTGAGATGTTGTATATGAACTAATTGTTCTGTGGGGATAATTAATAAACATCCAGGACATTTGTCACACATAGTATTCTGATGACAAGATAAGAACTAAGCGCCTGTAGTATGGGTTATCATAGACATACATACATATCTATAAATAAATACTTAATATAATATATATAAACAACCAGACACAGAAAAACACAAATGTTGTTCACATAAATGTTTGTCCTGAGCGGGAATCGAACCCGCGACACCTGCTGTAAGAGGTAGAGGTTACTACCGTTACACCAACGCGTCATAATTAATAATAATAATAAGAATAATAATGTATCTGTATTACCCCCGCAAAAATTAAAATCTTATAATAAAACTAAAACTGTCTAACAATATTGAGGTTGTGGGACACCGATGCCAGAAATACGCAAGACCCGTGTTTCACGACACAATTTGTATGAACCATCCAACAGATGGCGTATTACTTCAATAAATCGTTAATAGTACAATATTTTATCAACAGATGTCACTATTTTAAATTAATTATGGCCGTACTACGAAAAACCTGGATTTTTTTTTGTTTAAATTAAAAAACAATGAATAGTGACAATTACGTATTTTTTTTTATCTTAGGAAGTACTTAATTTGTGTGATAAGATATAGTTATAAGTTTAGTAGTCAATAGTTTTCCAGTAAATAATATTCTTGATAATTTTTGTGTTATTTCAAAATTATTACACAGTTTTCTCAAACTTATTCTCATCATATAATATATATCTAACTATCACATCGCCAATATTCAATAATACATTTGCTTACTTGCTTTTATGTATATTTCCTCAGTTAAAGATGGTTAATCACAAAATCTTCATTTCGTAACACTCTAGTGCTTGCCACTAAACTTTTTGAGTTTTTGAAGGGATTCTTAAATTGTTTAGATACATTCACAATTGGATCTAGTAGGTCGGGGCGTGATTTAGAAATCATCATAATATTTTTCTTTTAAAAATTCATACGTTAGCAGATTTTGAATGCAATTTTTTTTTCGTTAGCCTCTTTTTTATCTGAGAGCGTTTCCTACGCATACGTGTCCGCGCGGAAATATAGAAATATTTAACTCGCACCAACTAAAACTGCTATGCTCCAACATGTTCCATGTTCCTCGATTTACGGGAGAGCTTAGGAACAAGGCACATCTACACGATTCGCTAATTTATATACTATCAAAAAATTTCTACATTATAATTTAAGAAAGAAAATTTTATATATACTATAGGTACGTAACAACCGTTGCCGAAGATTATGTTAACGTGAAAAATACAACTACAAAAGTTTAGATCGATCATAAAAAAGGAATAAAATAAATTAAAGCTATAAAATATAGTAAAAAACAGTGTTACGAACTTTTATTACTGCACATAATTATTAGTAACACTAGGTTTAAGGACTGTCATGATTTACTTTACGAAGCCACATTAATTTCATACGTCTATTTCCTTTTTCTTTTTTTGGATAAAAAATTAAGCACATTTGCCGTAAACGACAAAAAAGAAATTGAAAATTCTAACACTGCGTGTGTAGTGTAGCATAATAAAATTTTGTAATAAACTTTGTCTAGTCAAAATGATGCGTCAAGTAAACCTAGTGTTAATAAAATGTTTTCTGTAGTTCCTGATAGACTGTAACAGATAGACGAGGAAGGCAATTTTTAAAGATTATTATTTTAGTATCTAAGTCTAATTATAAAATGAATTTCTATAATACGAGTGTATACAATTTGTAGACACTATATGTGTTTAGAATTATTATCTGCACAGAGATAATTTTTATAATCGAATTTTATCTACACAACACAATATTTACTTTTGTCGCTTTGCGGATGTCCCGGGTTCGATTCCCCGAGCTACAGAAACAGTGGATTCTTGATGGTGGTAGGTTTATGGAATCCGGCTGGCTAGGTACCATCGTCAATGGTAATCTGGCGTAGTAACGGCATTGCTGTGTTCCGGCAGTCATACACGTGAGAGCCAAATGTATTCTGGGCGATCACGCTTTACCATCTCCTTCCTCATTGTCATTTATTATCCAGTAAAATCGAAGCCAATTGTAACCCTATAAGCGATAAAAAAAAAAACAACTTCCACATCATTCGCGACATGTATAACAAAACAAAATTTCCATTAGATCTTGCATCAACAGACTTTGGTGCAACACTTCCGCTTAGATTCTACATGTAATAAATACTTATTGGTTTTTTTAGATTAGTATATAATTATTTTAATCTGTGTGGGTATCGGTGTAAAGTACAATTGTCGGAACCTTGTCCCAATCGGTCACATATTTAAAGTCAAAGACAAGACTCAGAATCTAAAGTTTTATAATCTCTCTACAATAAAACCACTTAAGACTGAACTGTACTAGTATATATACAATATAATTATAGGATACAACGATATATGGATATTTTGAATGAATATCTGGGCGTTTGTTTCGATTTTTTTTTATTACTATAAATTCTAGGTTTCAGCGCTACTAGGGTCGGAATAAGTGACAGAATATTGTAGACAGGAGCGAAAATAAAAAAAATATAGTTATAAATTACTTTGTCACACATTTATATCATCATGTTTATTTTATTTATAAATGAATTTATTTGATATCATTACATCGGCTACAATCAGTATGAGGAAGGAAGTGTCATGCGCTACGTTAAAAGTGTGGATAACAAAATAATATCATCTGAGATCAACAAGGGATTAAGCATAGTTTTTATAAAGATGCAATTAAGAAACGCCCAAATTATCACAGACAATAATATCTTTAATTTATATTCACTCAACTTCAAACTTGCAACACTGCAGCCACTGGCCGCACGGAGATGACCGCGAAACTAATGTACCGCACTTCAGAAGCCGTGGTTGAAAATAATCGAATAATTTATTATCATAAGAACAAAATTTAAATAATAAATACTCGCTTTCGAATACATTAGATAGATATTACGTAGTGATTAGTAACCGTAATATGTACCGATTATTAAGTTAGGTATTATCATGCTTTGATAAACAAAATCGTTTGTCTACACAACTCCGTATACCCAGTCTCGGCATATCCACGGTGAAATATCGTAGTGTCGATACATGATAGAAATTATACATAATTAAACATGTCCGACACGCAGAAAAATCAGAACGACGACGATAATAACGCTACGACGGAGTTCAATGAGAGCGACCCGCTTAAGGAGAGCAAACAAGAAGCGGTAATCAAGGGAAAGAGGACGGCCAAAGAAAGTGTATTGTACATACTGAGCAACGTCACCGTCGAACCGACTGTGTTCTTCTTCGTCCTGTCGACGATATTAACAATTCTCACGTCGCAGAACTTGAGCCTGGAGAAGGCGTGCCGCGTGAATCTCAATCTGACGGCCGAGATATGCGATTCGCTTCGGTCGCAGGACGTCGACAATCAGAACGAATACGAAAGGGAGACGCAGAGGCTCGTCGCGTGGGCGATGGCGTGGAAGACATACCTAACCGCGACGATCCCTTGCGCACTGGCGCTCTTCGTCGGCTCCTGGTCGGACCGCACCGGGCGTAGGAAAGTGTTCATTCTAATAGCGATAACTGGACAAATACTTTTATGCATCAACGGCATGATCAATACGCACTTCTTCCGCGAGCTCCGCTTGGAGCACTTCGTTCTGTCCGAGGGCGTGTTGGAGGGTCTCAGCGGCAGCTGGTGCATTCTTTTCCTAATGACGTTCACGTACGTCAGTGCGATCACGACGAACGAGAACAGGACGTTCCGCATGGGCCTAATAAATTTCAGCTTAACGGTAGGATTGCCGATAGGTATGAGTGCGAGCGGTATATTCCTCCAGAAGTTCGGCTTCTACGGCTGCTATGGGCTGTCGTGCGCACTACAAACGACCAATTTGCTGTACAACGTGTTCCTATTGAAAGATACGACGGCCAAAATGGAGCGGGCGGAGGTAAATAGTAAACATTAATATTATAAGCTGATATCGTCTTAAAACTATTGAGGATACATGTCTTTTCTAAATTATTTCACCAAGGGGACAAAGCATTCATAAATAATCTAGAATAGAATAGAATAGAATAGTCTTTATTGTATAACAGGGACAAAACAAAATACACATGAAACAAAATAATAAGAAAGTAACCGTTACAAATAGAGCTTAGTAAACGAATACGTTAGCAGTGCAAAAGGCGGTTTTGCAGCTGAATGCAGTCTCTTCCAGACAACCTTATTTAATTTAATATATTAGCTAATTACTAAGGCACTATTATTTCAACAAATTTATAACGTATAAATCATTATAATACGTATATAGTGAAAGAGTCAAATCGTTTCTTATGTTGGCACGTATGAATTTAAATGTACCATTTTCAACTAATCGCGGAATGATTCAGTTAAATGATAAAAAGTGTTTAACCTCTTCATTGACGATTTTTAATTGAAAAAAGATAAATATATGTTAATTTTAAAATTCCATTGAAACCTATATTGGTTTCATTTTCATCGCTGGCCAATTAACGGAAGATAAAGAAACATAAAAATATGTTAAAGATTTTCATCTATATATTAATTTCAATTAATTGTACTGAACGTCCACATAAGTAGCCAAGGACGTGAATAGGTTAATTCACTACTTCGGCGATATAGATCTATCTTATTAATGTTAAAATATGCGTCATTACGATGGACAATATAGCTGGAATATGCATTAACAGAAATAAATTGACCTGACATACGATCAACATTTAATAAATTCATTCTTATACACAAAATCATTGTAATATTCTCGAAAATCGTATAAAAACCGATATAATTGAATATAAAATAAAAATTTTAATGCATTCAAAGAGACTCCTTTGTGCAATGTGGTACTAAGTAATTTTTGAACAATAAATAAATAAATATTTGGGACATTTCACACATAGTACTCTGATATCAAGATAGGTAATAAACAGCACCTGTATTATAGGTTATCAGAGACCGATATACATAGTAGACATATTTGAATAAAAATATAAATGTTAATAAACAACGAGACGCAGAACAAACACGAATGTTCATCAAATGCTCGTCTTCAACTGGAATGGATCCCGCGACCCCTGGTGTAACACGCAGGCTCACCAACGTGCCAGTCAAATATATGATTGTATAATTTATTCATAATGAGATCTTACGTCGTCAGGTTAATAGCGAGGGCCGTTCTTTTTCGCGTAAAATGAAGCAAGTCATTATGACGAAATGAAAAAATAAAAAAATAAAACATGAACAATACATCGGTATGCCTTGAAATAAGATTATTATAATCCAACATTTACAATCTGTTCACGAAGCCTAAACCCCGTTATCTGGCGCCCCAGTTCTGTTTAAATACAATAATAACATTTGTATTTAGACATTATCAAATCGCACCGGTATTTAGAAATAATTTGTAATGATATGTTATAGTAATAGTTTGTATACGATTGTCGACGTGCGATCTTTGTCGTACCGCACATAGGACGGAGTGTAGGGCGCCTTCCCACCAGATGGACGGACGATTTAGTTAGGAGGGCGCGAAGAGGCTGCATGAGGAGAGTCGAGGAAAGAGTGGAAGTTGATGTACGAGAGGTGTTATGGAAATGAATGATGATTGAAAAATATATTTAAATTTTAATTAAGTTCCCCGATTAATGTATTATTTATTTATTTAAAGCTTTAATGCACTCATTTGTATATAAGGTGGAATTAATGCCAAATGGAATTCTCTGTCGGTCTACCTTAGGGTATATTAATGTGTTAGGGTAACGAGAGAAAAAAAGAGAAGAGGACTGGATATAGTGGAAGGCATTGGGGAAGGCCTCTGCCCTGCTGTGGACTGACATAGGCTGATAATAATGATGAATTGTCTTGCCTGAAGTTGTAAATGCAATGCTTGATCATTGAATCCGCTATCATAACTACATTTCGATTTAAACGGTATTTCGTAGCTGGCAAAAATGTAGAGATGAAATTTATCATAGTAAATATTGTTTTTTTTTTTAATTTCTTTTCACTGTTCGTGTGCACCCCAGCGATTTTATTTACATACTTGCTAAATTTCCACCCAAAGGTTGTTTGGCACAGATCGCGGCTAAGCGATAAGACCGCCATTTATGAAAATCCAGATGTACTTTCTGTTTTTTTGTAACTCCATAATGAGTGCACAATAAAGTATATTTGTCTTTGTATTGATTCGGTATTGCTTTATAGCTCCATGGTACGGTTTTACATAATTAATAAAGCTTCGATTGTGTTAAGGTTTGATTAGTGATCGATTTCATATTGATAGTCGGCTTCTGTAACAATAATACTGGGGAACAAAGAGAACTGTTCTCTGCGAGCACGCATTATTTCCATCGGCCATGCTGTCATTTTTACGTTCCCATACCCAAACGGTAATCCTATTAATGAGACTTCATCGTCTGTCAGTCAGTCAGTGGGTTCTATCTCACGAACCGTGATAGATACAAACTTGATATATATATTTATCTATCGCCACAACAGCAATAAATAATAAAAATAAGATAATACTTACAAGAAAAGCAATTTTACATACGTTCATAGTATGGAACCCTTCGCGGTGCTGGTCCGGTACGCACTTAGCCATTTATTATTTAAAATCAAACTTTATAAATTAAAAAAAAACCTACTATTACTGCGTCACTTCCAACACAAGCGAAAAGTCTCTAACCAGAAATCAAAAGAGTATTTATAAGTAACTAACATATCTATCTAAAAGGGAATAACTAAACAAAATTGTCCAAGCATTGTATACTAAATACATTTATATTATTACACATTGACTGGCACTGACAATGCCATCAGATGGTAAATGTGGTAATGTATGGTATGTGGTAATGGTAAATGTGGTGTAAAAATAACACCAATCATAGGTAATGCGTAATCATCTAGAAGAAGTCTATTTGACTTTGACAATACTGACTCGGTCCAACTACTTCATACCATCGCTGTTCCCTTTATGAAAGAAGAAGCGAAACTAACGCGTGGCATACTTTGTGATGCGTCACTCTTTGTACTGCTTGAATTGAGGGTGGAAATAATTTATATAATATTAAGTTAATATAAATTAATTAATTGATTTATCCATTAATATATTTCAAGAAAGAAAAGTATGCTGTAGTCCAGTTATCTCAAAGATGAACACATTTGTGAAATGATTTGGTTTTTTTTTTCTTAATGGATCGGAAAAAAAAAGACTAACCTCTGTGAGTTTCTTGTCAGTTCTTTTCGTAAGAGGGGAGGGCGCGTTGCAAACTGACAGTAATTAAATCATTGATGATTGTACAGATCCTACGTTTTTTAATGGTCTTGAACTAATACTTGACCTCCATTTCACCTGATATTAAGTGACGATGAGGCCAAAAATGGTGTAGCGCCTTCGTCTAGAACACATCTGGTTTTCAAATGTATGGCTACCGGAACACAGCAACAATGTTATGGTGGTAGTGATATTGAGGGTGGTAGCTAAGAAGGCGGTTTCGCAAAACCTTACCACCATCCAGACTCCACTTCTGTGGCCCAAGCATCGAACCCAGACCTCCGCGTAACATGGCAAGCGGGTAAACCATTGCATCACGGAGGCGGTCTTAATAAATAAAGCATGAATTTAACTTTGCGTTTGTATTTAAATACAATTAATTGCTTTCAACTAGTTTTAATTGATATTTCTAATGTGCCAGGTAAAAGGTGGAGGTCTGGCTAACTTCTGCCGGACGTTCTTCGATTTAACCAACTTAAGGGATACTCTCAGCACCGTTTGGAAGAAAACTCCGGACAATAGGAGAGTGCGCCTCATAGTCCTTTTAATGGTTGTCGCCATACTGTTTGGTCCAATGCATGGTAAGTGTTTTTTTTTCTTAAACGATAATTTTTCACTAACAACAAGCCTACGACATATGTCTCTTCAAAACTATGAAAAATCACTACCAATTTAGGTTGAATTTTATGTGATTTGTCCACATCGTCTGATAATGTTTGCGTAAGTTATAACTATTTAATCATTATCATAACGCACGTTATTTCATTATCTAGCGTTATTTATTATATAGATATAAAATTATATTATCATAGTATTTAGAAACATGTGTCATCTTTGTTATATACAATAAAAAATTATATGAAAACTGAAATGCATATTACTTATGGTATTAACATTGAGTGTATAATTAAAAATATACATGTATAGATATATATTTACATCTTTCAAATTTCAGGGGAAATTTCGATATTATATATATCCACTAGATACAGATTCAACTGGGACGAAGTGAAATTCAGCATTTTCCAAACGTACAATTTCGTTGTTCACACAGTAGGTAAGACCTTAACGAGATCTTACGTAGCTCTTTATAACAACTCTACGTGATTAAAACATGTTTTTTTCTTTGCTGATGACGTGAAAAATACGTAACGCATCAGAATGACAGATTATTCCATGCGATATAAATAGTAAATAGTTATAGGTTATTTACAAAGAAATACATATACGTGTTCAATCCAAAGACAGAGGTTTAGTTATCATGTATCTACCTTGACAATAATAATTATCCTCTGTGTATATGTTGTATAAGAAATAAAAAAAACAATAAATATATATAGATATATATACTAAATAGGGATAAAATATTAATATATTCTATATACTCAACGTCAAAGTACGTATATGTACTTGAAATTTCTAAAAAGCTTTTAGCATTGACGTCAAATTTAATAAGGATCGAGTACCTGCAAATTTGAAATCGTAAAGAAATCAACTGTCTGGATATCTGTCTTATATTTGAGATGGTGATGTCTGATTTAAGCGAGCGAGAAACTCAGTTCATGACCTTTTTAACACCTATTTAACAATATTAAAAAAAATATATGTATTTATAAACCTCATTGTTAAAAGCGATGAAGCATATATGTGTATACTTATAAAAGTTGTTTTTGATGATGCAATAATTTTTTAAGTATTATTGTGATCCGTTGATTAAATGTTTAGCTTTTATCTGATTCGTACAACACGCGCAATGCTTTATTAAAGCGCCATCTATTAACGCAACTATAAAAAATTATCTCTACATATTGACCAATGAATAGAAGAGTAGTTGTATCATTTGTACA
>DWQX01005971.1:0-12068 GCA_018245475.1 Pharmacophagus antenor | reverse complement strand
TTGTAATTTTTTCAAGGTGGTCTCAAACTTTTGGCCGGCAGTGTAGTCAATGTTACTTTGTCTTGTCTAAGTCATTCAATGATTACCTTTACGGATATGCGGTTGAGATGATAAATTCATTATACCTTATTTATAATAAGGTTTATTCCTATGCAAAATGTGGCACAGATTGACAAAAAAATATTCTAAAAAGAAATTTTTTAATAGTTGTAGTTTCCTCTAATCGAGAACCTACATAGTAACTATCACAGCGTCTATTTCTGTCGTCAAGCAATAGTATGGAAATATTACCCTGTGCTCCGGTTGTATAAGCACTAAACCTAATAACATTAATAAGTTAACGAGACAAAATCATACATCATAAAGCAACGACTGCAACGAAATGTTGTGTAAATATCCTAACTGGCGTTATATTGTTATGTGCAGTTATCACTTGACTTACTGTCAATGTCCTCGCATCTTTGTACGCAAATAAAACTGTCTTATTGCAAAAATGTTACACAAATAACCGTTTATAAATAAATTAAGTATCAAACATTATTCAATGATAAAATGTCTGATATAGTTTATGATAATATGATTCTAAGGACAATGAATCAGTTTTGTCAACAAATATATTGTTAGGATAATATAAAAACTTTTTTTACACTATGCAATAATAAATGGTGATTAATTCCTTAAAACATGTGTTTATATTCAATACATAAAGACGCGTCTAAGAAGAAGCGTTATACAAGGTGCTTCTATTAAAAGATAGGTAACTTTTTAGTTACGTCACTTTTAACTTCGGCCGCTTTGTTCTGTATCGACAATTGTTACATTTTACGCACTGAGTCCCTAGTGTTGTTTACACTGCGAATGGTAAACACGATCGTAAAGTTATCGATTTATTCCTTTGTCTTATCGATATATTCCCATTAAAGGTCCACGATGCAATAATAATAGAGCGCAGAACGAAATGAGAAATTTGTAGGGCGTAGAGATTGATGAAATTTTCATTTAAAGGTGCATTTCGTTTGGTATCGTTAGAAGTAAGACGATCACACTTTCCTTCCAATCATCGCTCAGGTAGAGCCGGGATAAAAACACCACTCGAAATGGAACGGACGCAATCGGGCTCACCTAGATAACGCACCCAACGACCGACTAAAGAACTTCCAACGAACAGAATCGATCGCAAAGATTAAACCTGATACACTCACTAATGAATCAACCGCCGTCTCAAACAACTCATTTCAAAACCTTTAATAGTCCATTCATATCGCACGTACGACGATAATAATATAAATAAGCCTTAACGTCCAATGAATGAACTTATAACATGTAAATTCGTCGCTTACAAATCGCGACATAGCTGCGCGCGTAGGCGTCTGAGTTCGTATGAAAATAAACATTTGAACGGGCGAGCTTACCTCTCGATTTTAATGATATTATCCAGATTAGCGATAGGGGCACAGCACTGTTAAATAAATACCTGAGTGGGTCACACTGAACTTTTTGGCATTACACTATTTTTGGTACGGTTGTCAGGCGGCACGGTAGCGGTACACACTGCCGGCCGGCGCGAACGACACTGAAGTTAGACAATCGTCGCTGCGCTCGCGTCGCACGCACACACCGATGTTCATTCAATCGACGGCGGTGGTGGGGAAGTCTTATGAATGGACGTAGTGAAGCCAAGTCGTATACAGATACCACTGATAAGACGGCGAGCTTTAAAATGTTGTGATATTGAAAGATAGGACATAACTATTAGATATAGTGAATTCGTTGAACAAGCGCAACTTGATTACAATATTATGCAATATTCCATAAACCGAACGCAATATCACTGTCAAATACTATATGAACAAACTTTGGTAAATTTATTTTTGTAACGTTAATGTTAATCCCTTAACTGCCGCCTGCGTATATATGCGCCTCACTTGACTAATGCGTTCACTAGCACCGGCGACTTTTAATTTTGGTTTATTTTTTACATTTTCTTTTTTCTGTGAAACAAACAGGTTTTATGTTGCAAAATGTACCTCTTTATTCCTTTAATACCGGGGTATTGTCATACAGGCGCGCGTAGTTATGCGGTCCTGTGCTATAACTATGCGCGCCTGTATTAAAAACCGTGACACTGGGGAGCGCATCTCGTAAGTTTTTCTCAGCAGGTAAGGGGTTAAAGCTGTTGTGAATAAAGGTCACAAATTAATATCCTTTACAAATTAACGAAAATAGATTTTTTATTTATAAAACTTTTTAATTTGATTAAAGTCTGAAGACGAACATGGGAGAAACTAATAACATAGGTAATTGATATATTTTTGTGATGATCCACAATCTTTTTTCTGAAACATGCTTTCATAGATATACCAAAATGGCCATTGTGATCATTAATTTTTTTTTATTTAGACAAATATTTGACAATGTGAATGTCGAATAAGATTTACTATTGAACGATGTGCACTTTATTTCACAATAATATCCTTACTTACGCCAAATATGATACAATTATATTGAGCATGGAGTGCGTATTCTGGACGCCATAGATTCGAACAGAGCATTAGCCATTATACATGGCATACGAAAACTATTCTTATTCCTCTCCTTATGAAAAGATTTTGCGAGCGAAAAAAAACGTTGTTGCGTATTATTAAAAAACGGTATTTAACAAAATTATTTGTTACTTTCGTTTCAGAGATTTTCAGTGTGCATATGCAACAATTTGTGGTATTTAGCTATGTAATAAGTCAAAAAACAATATATATATTGTCAAACAACAACTTTTGACTTAATAAACGTTATAACGTTGACCCATAATTTACATTTTTATTCGACTAGCGCCATCAATGACGAAATGAACCATGGCGTAACTTCGGGGTATTACTGTGTTAAGTAGAAAAGAGACGAGAACGTACTCCACGTTGTAAGTAATATGCCCTGTCCATAACAATGTGACAATGTTTGTACATCAAGTGTGCTCATTGCTTTGAAACATAGAGTAGTTGCACAGATAAGAACAACGTAATGTTTTGAATACTATTAGATGGCAGAGACTTGTGGTACCACCAGGAAAGACTTATTACCGACAATATTAAAAACATTACTGGGCGCGTCATTTCGACAATCAATAAAAAATATGTCTCCACATTTTCAGTTTTCTTTTAATCCTTTACTTATATTCTGAAAAAGGTAATATAAGTAGTAATTGATCTATCAAATTACTATGGTCTCATAAAAAAACCATGAAAAAATGACCGTAAATCTAGTGTTAAAGAAGTGAGACTATTGAAAATTCTAAACTAAATAGTACTATTGTAAAGCAGGTATACTATTAATTTTTTAATAAAAAAAAACATTACAAAGTATCTGTTAACTTCTTTGGCCAGATATTTTTGCTTCTAAATACCAAATTTTTTTATATAACTTTTGAAACTGTGTTCAAGTATGCGCTCGTTAATTGTAAACTTGCGCGAGATTTGTTTCCTTTGATCAAAGTAAATTATTGTTCACACTTCCTTTA
Organism: Pharmacophagus antenor; assembly: GCA_018245475.1. NCBI lineage: Eukaryota > Metazoa > Arthropoda > Insecta > Lepidoptera > Papilionidae > Pharmacophagus > Pharmacophagus antenor. Next base: position 8,557 of record DWQX01005971.1, on the reverse strand, counting down.
CAGACGATTTTTAGGACGCTAGCTTGTTACAATTTTTGTCTGTTCTCAAAATTGATTCGAGTCGAAGGAAAATGGTGTGGGTTTAAAGTTGGACATGCTTGATTTACATACTACGGCCATTAAAGAATTAAGAGAGAAGATTAAAGCCTTATGGACCAAATGCGAAAAAATATTATTACTAAAAGTCCGGTATTAAAATATTCCCGTCTGATTATAAGTCGGTCTTCAAAAGTATAACAAATGGGTTTGTTCCAGGTTGATTCGCTTTATAAGTTTAACCACATTTGGATTTAATAATATGAGGCATTCCATTTAAGTTTTATCGCTAGAAGAAAATAACACAACTAGAACTTTAAAGTATTGTTTTTCAAAGTATTCACTTCGAAGTTTTATAAATTTTTCAATTCGCTCGAAACAGTTATTAAAACACTTATTCCACTCCAAAGTCGGTATGTCCAAAATGGCCGACTTGAAAGCATCGACTGCTTTTTCACAGGACTGGAACCTTTGCCCACAAAGAGTTTTCTTAATTTTAGGGCTTAGATTAACACTCCATAGGGGATGGTAAGAATTTCTACGTTTTCTTGCTTCAAATAATCAATTATTCTACCAACAGTATGTAAACTTGCTTTGTCATGGTGTAGGATGATGCTTTGAATTAGATTTCCGAATTTCGGATATGACTCGTGGCAAACAAACTGTGGCATACCACTCTGCATTAACCGTTGTACGATCATCAAGCGCAATTGTTTTGCAACGTGACCGGTTTTCGTTTCGAACGTAGCCACCATCTTCTTCGAAGTGCTTGAAGAGTGAACAACTTAAGTCGGCTTGGACTCATCTTGGAAGACCCAGGTTATGGATTGCTATTTGGAATGAGGGTCGTACGCATAAGTTCAATTAAGTCGTAGACGGATTTGACTCTTCTCGCTTAAACCTTTAGAGAGTTTTCTTACACCATCGGACGCAGGCCGCCTTATGATCATCGGAAAATAAATGCGGGATCCATCGGCAAACTAGCTTTCTCACACCAAGCTCCTCATTTAAGCCCTATTGAATGGTCATCACCGAGATGCCTATTAACGCCTCTGTCTCTCGATATACGTCCTCCACTAGATTTGTCACTAAGACTATTATTTCCATGCTGAAATTATAATTACCAGCGTTCAACAGTCCGCAGACAAGGGCTTCCTCATAAAATAGATCTTAACTCCTCAAAACATGGATTCCGAGCGAGGCCTCTCCGAAAATTCTAAAAAATCATAGCACGAACGTTTTGAGTTTGACTCTTGGGTGTAATGCAGTCCTAAATGCTAGGGACAGTCATACATGTGGCAGCTAGTTGTTTGGGCAAACACGCTTCACAACTACGGCTTTAATTTCCCTTAACATCGGATGAAATGGAGGACAAGGCTTAGTCCATAACCGATAAAAAAAAATTCGATCAAACATCTCTATTAATGACTTCCTACTAAAATTGGAAAACAATACAGTAGTATTAATAGATTCTTTCAGAATGGATGAGGCATTATCGAATCGATCCATTCGTAAAACATATATTATTATTTTCCTTTTAATTTTATATTTGTACGACCGACCATTTGTATTTATTTTTCATGGCGTCATATTATAATAAAAAATGTATTTTTAAGAACTATATCCATCTGTCACTGTCTAATTAAGTTTATATGTGCAATAATATTACAATACAATATACTATCAACTTGAATACAATTGAGGATTCAAATGCAATGTAAAAAAATAAAGAAGAGTCGTCCTTTACTTTTTATTATAATTTAATCTTATTTACATAAAACAATAAAAATAAACTGAGTGATGATAAATAAAAGATTTATTGTCATCGATATGTTACGAGAATCCTTTGAGGAAGCTGGACAATTTATTAGTTTTATAATCGGAACGCAGCTGTATGAAGTTGTGCAGTATGGATTGGTCCAGTTCAGCCTGCAAAACAAATCGTTACAATATTAATAACTTCCATTACTGATTTCTCTCTTAACCATTTAAATGTGTCATGATAATTTAAAATTAATTAAATCTTCAAACTGAACTATATAATTTAAGAAGAAATAGACCAACAAACGTTTGCACAATTTACTATAATGAAAATTAAATTGTACAACTTATCGTAATATCCTTTACATAACCTATTAATATTATCAAAACTATAGTCAACAAAAATATAGTCGTCAAAAACAATTAACTAGTTAAGTGTATTAGGTGTGGAACAACGCCATTGAGTACTTTTTATAGGTAGGCAAATAAGTGGGTCACAGGATATAAAGTGATCATAGTCACCCATAGACGGTTGCAATACATTCGAGAAATGTGTAAATTCTTTTCTTGAAGGTATCCAAGTGGTATTAGAAATACCGCTTAAAACACCTGATTTCGTATAGTTCGTAGTACCATGTTATGTTTAAAAAGCGCTGTGGAATCACTCATCATCAAGGTGATGTGGATGGAATTTTTGTGTTGTATCGGATATTACGGTGATGGAAAACTGAGGTAGGAATCAATTCAAACAATACTTTGCAATACTGCAGCTTGTTTTGAATTCTCACAAATCGTTATACCGGTTGAATGGATATTTAATATAACAAGAGAGAAATGTAGATAGAATATAAATTATGATCCTGATATTTTTCTTTTCTCGATGTGAATTTCGTTAACAAAAAGTTGTTTTGTATGTTGAAAAAGGTGAAACTAGGAAGAAGACAAGTGTGTAATAAAAAGTTTTACTCTTTTCGTCATTACAAGGAGAGAAGGTCATGGAAAATGGTAAGTTCATTACAATTGTAACTGAGCGTTAGCATATAACAACACACTCTTGAGCCATATAACAATCTACGGCAGCTTAAGTGCGAGCCAGTCTCATCGCTTCATTCCGTTTTAACTGACGACAAGGAGGTGGTTTTCATCTGTACTCGTAAATATTTTTTGTTCTTTTTTATATACAACTATGCATTACTTCAAAAAGCGGTCCGAAAGAATTTAAAAATGTAAATACAAAAAAATAGTACTAATATTTATCATGTTATTAATGTCTGTTCAAACTGTATTTTTCTTTAAAAGATGATGTTTTAATTATTTATCAAATTTATTATTAGTGGTAATTCCAAAATTTACAGGTTACAATTGTACGTAAGTTCTTTTACATGATAATTTTGATTTATACATTATAATCTTTTCAGTTATTTTCATAATGAAATTTATATTTTATAAAAAAAAATTTCAGATAAAGAACATAACGAAATGGTATTACTCAAAATTGTTTATGACTAATCACGAATACCACTGTTCAATGCCAACTATCTTAACCTATTTAAAACGGAATAATACTAAACTAACGCTACACAGTACAAAAAACTGTGACGCAACTCTCTAGGAGTGCAGAATGTAATAAGATTCTCCTACTACACCATATAAATACTGGTGTATGTAGAATATTAGGGTTTTTGAATTTTGTTGCGGCTTTTGAAAGTTATAAAATGGATACAGGTTACAAAGAAACTTTTTCAAGCTTTTAAATGAAACAAAACTTATAGTTTCAATAAAAAGGTTACATGTAATGTAGAAAAATAATTATTAGTTGATTAGAGTGTAAAACCTTACCATGTACAGACATTGCAATATTATGCAGTGGTATTAAAAATGTTTCATGATGCTTTAAGGTGCTTCAAAAAGGCTGGACAGGTTTAATCCCATCGTGCCCCCAAAGAGTTAACGCTCTCTAGAACGAATTTTTATGAAAAGTGGGGGAATAAAATGCAGCAATTATATATTGTGCAGTAAAATAGTTAAAATTACGTTTGAATAATGATATTGCAATAGATTCACTGTGACTTTCCAGTAACGATCTATTATATTTGCTTATCAGAGTATAATGTCGATAAAATAAAATGTGTCCTGAAAGTAACACTGGTCTATAGAGGATTAAAATTATCTACTATGCCGTGAAACGTACCAGGGTCTCGCCCTCACAGACTTGGTGCAAGTTTTCGGGCTTCACTAGCAGCAGGTTGCACAGTGCGTGCAGCGCGTCGAAAAGCGCGTGCGCAGGCGCAGGTGCCGAGCGTGCACCACGTCCGCATGCCACCGAGCGATACTCCTTCACATCGCAGATAGCTATCATAGCACCTGTAAAGGTACCCATTCTTATTTTCGATTTTTGTCCCTAGTGATCCCTTATTACATTTTTCTGTGCACTTAACGCTAATTGCTAGCTACCTTTAATACCTATTCCTAACACCTTTAATACTCTGACACTCACATATATGCCTGGTATACTATCATAGTAGCAGGTTGGCATTAATGATGGTAGCTAGCAAGGCGGTTTCGTGAAACGCTACCACTAATCAAAGTCCATTGCTTATGTTTCCCGGGAATCGAAATTGGCATCTTCGTGTTATAAGGCAAGCGATAGAATAGTCAAATATAACGAGATAACACTTACCTGCTGAATTAAATTGGAAGTTTTGCAGATGCTCGTATATAACTCTATGCAAACGCACTGCCAGCTCCAGGGACACCGCGTGTAGATTGTCGCCTTCGAGATTCGCATAGATTTTATCCATAACGGTGTTCAAATACGACACCACGGCTAGACACGCCTGAGTGATTACACATTTTTAAATTCGTCACAATAATAGAAAGAGAAAGAGGTAACCAAAAATAGTTAAAAACAAACATGAACTTTTGTCTTGTAAAACAATTATAAATCGTCCCTGAGTACTTGTAAAACAAACCTTCGTACATAATATTTCTATCCTTCTTCTTACTATCGCAAATAATGCATTGCAATGAAGAGAAAATGTCATATTCTATATTCTTAATTTTATACTCATATACAGGGCTCAGAATGAATACAGGTCACTATATTATAGACAACATAGGAAAAGAACACAAAACATTTGTGTACGGGAAATTTATGATTTAATGAATATTACAAATATTAATTAGTATTTAGCAAAAATCGAGAGGACCACAGACATATACAAATATATAATAAAGGCACTTTAATTTAAAAATTACTATTCAAAGAGTTAACATCTTTACAATAAGGTAATGTTGAATTAATTGTAATACTCACAGGCGATGCGATTGTGTCGATGTCGCCCTCGGGTTTAAAGTCTGTCTTCTTTTGCTCAGTCTGCAGGTGTAACTTAACCCAACCCACTACCGCAGCAATGGATCTCTCTAAGCCCGCGTCCAGCTTATTTTCAAGTTGCTCCATCATCGCATTCTTCTTTTGCACGCATTCGCTTTGTTTTGACGTAGAACTAAAATTTATATATGTCTGTATTCATAATAAACAAATAATATATATTAAAAGATTTATAAGATTATATTTTTACTTGAACACCTTTAAATAAATGAGAAGTATGATTAAAAAGACAATTAAAAAGAATTAAATCTTCCCAACTACAAGATATAGTTGAATTGTATTCTAAACGCAACACGAACTAAAGTAATGAAACTTATCTGCTCTGTTTCTTTGCATTAATGTAATACAACTCTTAACCTAACTATAACTTTAAAGAGTAAACGTAATCATATTAAACACTCAAATATACCTCAAACAAGGTAATACTGATTCTTGGAAATGCTCCCCAATCATCTTCACAATCTTGTTAGTTTGGTTAACAATCTCGAAGAAGTAAATCTGTAATTAAAACATAATCTTTAAATCGAAACATTTAAATAAATTTTTGTTGCTTAATAACAATATTTAATATAAAAATAATAAATATTATAGCTTAAAAAGCTATAATATTTATAATTTATATCAAAAATATTGCAATTACAATGTCGAGCTGTTGAACGCATAATACACACATAAAAAAGATCTAAGCAACACATACTATTTCAAATTATTAATCAATTATTATATCATTTATTAGCAAGTAATACCTATGTAAGCTTTTTTAATCTAGAAGGCATACTGGCTGGTTGTAAAAAAATTCGAGTATAATTTGTTTTTTTTCATTAATTCAAAAGCGAATGAATTTGTTCGAATTTTATAGCATTATCTTTACCTAAAAAAACTTAGTATTATGTATCAATTTTATGATTCAAATAATAGATTGAAAAAAGTTTTGAACAAATTTGGAATTTAAGACATTGTTTACGTAATAGAGCGAAGTTATTTAAACGCAGATCAAATGCAACGAGCTGTAGGGATGTTGCAAACGGGAAGAAGTCAAACTCAAGTATCTCGGTGTTTTGGTGTCAACAGAAGCGTTATTTCCCGTCTCCATCAGCGTTACACTAATACGAGAGATCCTGCTGAGCAGCAACCAGGTCGAGAAAGGTGTACAACCACACTGCAAGATCGATACATACAACTGACTACAACACGCCAGCCGATGTTAACCGCCCGTAAGATAGGTTTAAGGCTACAAAATTCAAATGGTGATGTTGTTAGCTGCCAAACTGTGCGAAATCGACTGCATGAGTATGGCCTACCAACACGACGGCCAATTAGGTGCCCTCCGATACGTCACGGGAATCGCGCGTGTAGATAACGCATTACATGGATCCGGGAACAATGGGATAAAATTTTATTTTGCGATGAGTCTCGGATTGATTTCAAGCCTGATACTAGAAGGGTAAGAGTGTACCGTCGTCCTGGAAATACTGAGAGATTGAGATGCGTTCAGAAAGTGCATCCATACAACGGCTCAACAGTTATGGCATGGGTGGGTATTATGAAGAACAGACGAACTGAGCTTGTTTTTGTAAATGGTAATATGAACGCTGTAAATTACGTTGACGATGTTCTAAGGTCTCATGTCCGTCCATTCGCATAAACGCGTGACTCCGATTTCACGTGGATGTACGACAATGCGCGTTCGCATAGAGCTTTGCATACACGAGAGTACTTGGCAGGGGAAAATATTCTAGTATTGCCTTAGCCTGCACAATCGCCAGATCTCAACCCCATCGAGCATGCATGGTACATGCTCCGGAGACGTGTCTTAAAGGACTTGGATGGAGTGACAACAATCCAATATCTGATGGACTTACTAAAATTTAATTGGGAGCAATTGCCCCAGGATAACACAAACAGTCTCTTCGATTCTATGAAAAATCGGTGCCAGCAAGTTCTCAATAACAGAGGAGGCCACATTTTGTATTAATTTATGCAATTTTTGTACAATCATTTAATTTTAGTTAATTAAGCACCTTACTTTGTACTACGTACATACAGTACTTACTCGTAGTTATTGTTAATTAAGATTTAAAAAAAAAAATAAAAAACAATTGTTGTGTAATATCAAAACACATTGTGATATTGAAATTTATATGTGTTGCTTAGACTTTTTTGATGTGTGTATCTCCTGAATATGTCACGTGTAGCAGCGAAACTCATTAAAATTGTAAATTAGAAATAATTTTCGCGATTTAAAAAGCCGAAGTTAGCAAATTTATTTTTTGTTTTTTATTGTGTCGTGTACACTACAAAGTAATGCTTGAATCAATAAATACCTTTTTTTTAATTATTACTGCCTAGACTTAATATTTAAGTGGTTATCGCATGCGTAGTTGGTAACTGCTAAACGTGCATCAAAGCACCAACCAATCAAATGCACAGAAACAGAGGTATGCCGTTATATTAATGTACAAATACATTAATCTGCCTGATTAATATATGCATACATTAATCAAGAATATTATTATATGAAAATTATACCATTACAGATTAATATATGAATTTCTTATCTGTTGTGACCTGTATTAACGGTATACTACATACGGCATAGCATAGAATAGAATAGTATTTATTGTACAACAAAAACAAAATAAAATATAGATGAAACAAAATAAAAAGAAAGTGACTGTTACAAATAGAGCGAAGTAAAAGAATACGTTAGCAGTCCAAAAGGCGGTCTTACTGCTGTAACCAGTCTGTTCCAGACAACCTTAAAGTTAAACAGTAGTAGTTTAATGGAAAAAATATTTATTTAATTAAAGTATATCATAAGAGATAATTTATGTTAGTAATTTTAAATTTTAAATAAGATTGTAAATAAAATAATGTTACCTGAGGTGGTGACTTGTTTTCAGCTATGGGTATGGATTGAAGCCCTAGATCCAACGCATAGTCAACGTGCTCAATCAAAAGGTGCTGTATAAGTACGTCGAGTAGACCTATTGTTGTTCCCGGCAATTCATTCGTAGTGCATAACTAGAAATAAAAATAACGATTAAAAATTATTTTCATAATATGAGTATTTGAGCCATAGTATAATTGATAATACACAAATTTAAATAATAATCAACTAAAATTTTAATGTCTCGGTTAGTATATGAAAAGACATCTCTAAAATGTAAATAAGTATAATATTTAAAATCTTTAAAGGGCTTCAGTTAATCAAATTTCAAGCAAAATAAACTAGATTATAACAGAGGTAACTATAATTTTACAGACATATACACTGCCGGCCAAAAGTTTAAGACCACCTTGAAAAAATTACAATATTGAATAAAACTCCAAAATTTAGTGCTCTACAAATTATTTATTTACCTTATT
>DWQX01005970.1:0-12069 GCA_018245475.1 Pharmacophagus antenor | reverse complement strand
TATATAAATATATATATTTATAGCTTCTACAATTACTTTGTCATCTAACAAAACAATTTTTTTACTTAACTAATATTCTCAACTATGCGAACATTTCGATATTAGTTTTCGCCTTTAACTTGTAAGAAATCGAATTGTTAATGATTGAGTGACGCCGAATACCAAGATATATCATGTGCAACCAATGGATAGTAGGCACCAGCTAACATCACATCTTCATCATCAACGTGGCGACCACGTTCTGGTAGACACAGTATACTCGAGGATCTTACGCCCCGTTCCCCCATCCCTCCCCCTCTACGGAAAATAGTCTTTGGAACAATATGCCCACAATATGTTACTGTACCAATATGTTAATGAAAAAACATATACAAGATCGTCTGCAAAATCAACGTGCTTTTTGTTATTAATTCCTAACTCGTTCAAACACTTTTTCTATCTTGATGGGCTCCGTGAATATAAATTCCTTGGTATTGTTACATAACAAAATACTTCAGTCATAGATCTAATGATGTCTAATGTTGATTTACTTTTTCAGTGGCCTAAGAACTATGAAGTACTTACAGAGCGGGAGGCCACAAATGAGTTAGATAATGTATAGTGGGGACTTGAGCTGGCATCCAGCTCTATAATGAATGAATCCGATTTCACTGGATGCCTGCTTATGACCCCCACACTTTATAATATTTATGTATATCTTAGGTAAGCGTTTCTTTCATTTTAAATCAAATTCATCACATATTCTAACGTTTGACCTAATGGCACTGAAAAATTTGTTACTATTTATTGGTCACAGACATGAGCTGGTCAATGAATTTTTCTTGTTGCCTTTCTAAAAAAAAACATTATAAACGGCAGTACATAATCAGCGCTAAAAACTAAATTTCTAATTTAAAGAAAATACTAAAAAAATTACAGCACCATAATTGTTTTAAAACAGTTTATGCGTGTTAATTTGTTGTAAATTTCCTTTCGTTATGCCACGCGTTAAAAGTTCCTCGCGATATGACGCGATATTTAAAATCATGTTTTTATAGTTGAAGCCCACAATAAATATTGTGATTAAACATATACCGTATTTCTTTTAAAATCTACCTGACCCAAGTTATGTACCAACAATGATATAGAAAATACGCTCATTTACTTTATACTTTGAAAAATAATGTATTTTGGAATATTTCTTTGAGTATATGATCTGCCCGTGATATTTTATTAATCCGTTTTTAAATTAATGTCCAACAGAGAATGTTGTGAAATTTTACGTCTTAAAATATGGGAGAATGAAGAAGCACGTGAAGCCTACTATAGAAAAATAAGAACATATAGTTCTAGATACTTAGAACTTATGCAAAAGATGTCGCAGCATCTGCGTGCGCGATTAGACGACCTGAGTATAAGAGGAACTAGGGTAAACATTTGTTTTATTTCAATAAACAATAACAAAGTAGGAAGAATTACTTTTTTATATTTAAAAAGTTAAAAATAAAATGTATACTTGTCTGGTTTCATTTTGAATTATTAAAATGGAATGTAAATGAAAATTGTCGGTTCAATATTAAGATAGATCTGGAAAATTTATTTACTACTTTTATTATAGGAGATAGGAGAAGCTCATAAAAAGTTGAAGGAAAGTCTTCGACGTAAAGCCGAAAGGAGAGCTCGTAGAGCGGAGATCAGAGAACGCCTATTTAAAAGCACAAACTTCTTACGGCACCACAAGATTTTGTCTTGTCCTCCAGAGGTAAACTATTACGATAAAATATATAAGTTGTATAAATATAAATCATTAAAGTATTTATCAAAAATTTTCTGTCACTCAAGCCTGATACTTCAAGTAGTATGATGAGCGTAAGCTTGCCGCTCACCTCGTATTCTCCAATGGCCCTTAGACTGCTTGCCCGATCTAGACCAGCTCTTTACCTGGAAAGCAGATTCCCAAGGGCTTCCTCTATGGATTGGATGAATCCGTAAGTATATAAAAATACATAGTTCTTACCTGTTGCGATAAGCGACTAAATGTACTTTTAGCCATAAATCATCATGAAAGAAATAAGTAATAATGAACAAACAATAATAATTACCTGTTCTCTCTCTATTTTCTTGTATTGATAGGAAAGAAAATTTGTTCATAAAAGTAAATTGAAAAACTATAGAAGGGTATATAGAAAATATGATAGTTCTCTTCCGTGTTATTTAGAAATAGATTCGAAAAAAAACTACACTTTCCATCATAATTATTACATAAATTATTGTTATTTTTTAGTTTTGCGACAATAGATATTAGAAATTACTATGGCAACGATTTGCTTCCAATGGATGATTACGATGACAGCACCTGTGGCCTCGAATTACTCAGCGGCTGGGATTTACTGCCCACCGTAACTTCGAGAGTACGTAGACCAAACCGATGCTTTCTTCCAGTAAGTTTTCTTTTATGAATGAAATTTAAACTTCGTAGTTTGTTAATTATTTAACACAAGCATCGTTTCCTTCTTCTTTCATATGAAGAACTTTGGGGTTGATCGAATAGTCCGAAGGAATTACTACTTTACAGAGGAAGAAATCAATGCCATTAAGACATGTATTAATATATTATTCCTGACACCGCCATCGACTGAAGGCGAAAAAGCGCTGCAACTGCCCAGAAAAGCTCTCCGGTCCCATATGCGTATTTTTGGGTAAGCATCGTACACAGCATCGTAATTCTTCGTAAATTATAGACTAAAGTTGCTATTAAACAAATAAATTTATCTTTCGTTAATTATACCAATGTATTATATACCGAAAGTCATTCATATTTCTATATAAATAAAATAAAATCTTACAATATCGCTAAATAATAATGTAATTAGATATCGACAAAACATTTTTTAAAGAACTGACAATATAAATAGGTACGTTATGATAATAGCAGATTTTTTTTTTCTCCGAATTGTGTTCCTTAATAAAACAATATATTAGAATGATTCATTATGAAAAAGATTGAATCATTGTCAAATGTAATGAATATACTATTTGCAAAATAATTTCAAATAGCATTGAATGATGAGATAAAATTTTAATAATCCTATTTACATATTAATTTTAAATGATGTTCGTCACTAGACTGATGTCTTATTGACCACTATTACAGCATCAGACTCGGAGCTGGCGGATGCAGAAAATTCTATTTTTAAAAATAATATTTCATTACATAATATGTATTTTTTTATATATATATATATACGTTTGAGAAAGCGATACAAATCAGTTTCAATTTTGCTTATAGCACCCCTGACAGGATTTCAATTAACGAATATGTAGTATTTGATGATACGGACATGTCAGACGAGAGCAATCAGGATATAAGAAACTACCAACTAGATGAAAGCGTACAGTACACATTTACGTAAGTTTATCTATAAATATACATATATTGAACCTTTACAAAAGCTAACTTGGAATGAATTATTAATTCAGTCTCACATACGATGTATTTAGGATTTGGTTCCAAAAGAATTTTTCACAATTCCAAAAGCACAGTTAGTTATGTGCATGTCTTTTATTACAACCAATATTCGACATACTCTAAACATTCAGCAAATGCGATACAAAACGTCTGTGGAAATTGTTTGTGTCGCTGTTTGGAAATAAGTACATAGTTCTTTTTTAATGCTCCTGAAGTATAAGTTAATAATAAATAAAAATTGCGTGTAATTTTACAATTTGGGAATCGATAATTCTAAACATTAACATCTCATTGTTGAAGACGGCACGTTTTGTTTTATATAATATATATAAAATAATTTCTGGAATTTTGCTCTTCATTTGGTAAGCGTTAAATTAATAACATATATCTCTAATCTATTAGTATTTTTCATCGCAGCTACAAACAGATATACTCTAATATAAGGTATTGCATATACGACAAAAATAAAAACGTATTTTTATTAACGTCAACATCTACTTCATACATTCGTGTATCTGCGGAACCATATCTATTAAGTCTAATATTTGTGTAATAATAAGTATTATTACAGTTTATTTTATTGTTTAACATAATATTAATATTATATATTAATTCCAGGAACCGCTTTGGCTCTAAAGAGTATACGGTACAGTACAACACGTACATTAAGATTCGAGAGGATGCGACTCCCGGTACCAGCGGCTCACGTCCGAAAATAGAAATCGTTGAACTCGACTCGGACGACTTCTCCGACGACCACAAGAACGACGACTCTGATAAACAGTCAGACGACGACTCTGACAAACACTCGGACGACGGCTCTGACAAGCACTCGAAAGACGGCTCTGACAAAAACTCGGACGACGACTCTGACAAACACTCGGACGACGACTATGACAGACATTCGGACGAAGACTACGACGAGCGTTCGGACGAAGACTACGATGAACGTTCGGACGACGACTCCGACAAACATTCGGACTACGTGTCTGAAAAACCCTCGGACGACGACACTGACAACTATTGGGGCAATGATTCTGATAGCAACTGGGAGGATAACCCAGAATAAAAACACTCCCGAAGAACTCGGCTTCGGTCCGCATTGCCATTGCACATCAATTCATGATAAAGGTTTGCGAATGTGTTTTCTTATTTTTAGTAGACTTCACGTGACTTCAATTTCAAGGTAGTTTTAAGTATAGTGTAATGAGTGCGAGCAGTGACTCTATCCTACGGTACCGCAATCTCAAAGGACACCGTGGCACCCACATGGCTTACGCTAAAATGTTGTAATAATAAGTGCATCACTTTATTATTCATTACTAAAATCAATTAATGAAGTGAGATTATCACATGTAAATAAGTGTTGTTATTACGTAGCACATTCGATCTCCACACGTGCATGCTAGTAGTGGAGACATATATTTGTAGATCGCGTATACTCTCTCCCTGTTGTATTGGTCTATGATTATTAAATATGAAAAAGACAACTGACTAAATTTAATATGATTACACGCGAATCTTTCTATGTGCTTCTTACATCATATTTTGTATCAATAAGTAAACATTCGTAGTAACGTATATTAATCAAAATATTGCTGCAATACACCCAGGTTAAATGAATGTCCTATTAACATTTCAAACGTTGTAATAGAACGTTATATTGCATTTACTCACACAGGACGAATTGTTTAAGGTTTTCTGCGTGCCATAAGGTATGTAATGTTTTAAGTGACGATAAGCGTTATTGTACATGATGCTATATTTAATGCTTCTTCTTAATATTATATAACTTGAAAATAAATAATCGATAATGTATAACATTTTAGTATCTAGACTAAGTTATTGACGTCATCTTGCCATCGAATATTTGTTCGCTTTGTTAAAAGATAATAAAGAAATTAATGGTAAATAGGAGTGTTGAAAAGAGAAGGAAGTGTTGCGTCCATCGCACAAAATGTGGGATAATATAAGAAGGCTGGAAATGATGTATACAAGTACATTCAACGTTGTAGAAAATTTCAAAGAAATTTTGTCGATAATGACGTCATAACAATAATGTGCTTAAAGTATTTTTTGAACATTGATGTGCAATTAATCACTTTATTTACATATACTCCTACGTAAATGGTTCCGCGTGCCGTTTAAAAACGTCACCGCGTGAAAAATTATAATCAATGTTAGTTTATATATCCTATGTAGATTAAGACATCGCGTTCGTTTAATAATATATTAGTGGATGCTTGGGTAACTTTCTCCAGGCTTTAGTGCATATAGTGTATCGATTGTAACTTTAAACATTTATAACGTTTACGCCTTCTGATGTATTATTATGTACTCGTATTTCTGATTCATAGTGTACCAGACAGATGTTAACGTCGCCGAATGTTTGTAAACTATCACTTTGTGTTTCTGCTAATGTAAGAATAAAACATTACCTGTTACGGTTCAAATTACGTAGGACAAACTTTATAATAGTCATTACTAGAAAGATGTTAATTCAAAAATTCACAATCCTGTTACACTTGCCTATTTATAAATGTACTCATATATGTACCAACAATATGTTGTTAAGGGTAATAAGCGAGTGATACCGCAAGTCACGATGCGTTTAAACGCTGCGCATTTAGAAAGTTTTGGATAAATAGATAAATGATACATGACATGTAAGGTGGTGAGTGGCGGAACAGCTCGGTAGCGGCTGAGTCTACACCATTGTCGATTCCCCTCCGGTGAGAATTTTGATGTCCCGCCGCCCCCTATTACGGTCTCTTAATGTTTATAAAATTCGTATTGGTCAAATTGTACCAGGACTTTCCTATAAATATATATTCTTTACATCTATTAACCAATGCTAAAATTTCCCTCTACATTTTCAAGACTGTCAGTCCATGATATTTTGTATATTTATCAGAGATCTTCATATATATTTGATCAAATTATATCTATACAAATTGATGAAAGTGAAGTGTAATATCAAAATGTAAGCTTTATACTTTATTTATATGAATGTTTACACTATACCTAAACCAAAAAAAAACTATTTTTAAAAATTTTGGTCTGTCGGTCTGTTTTTTCTGGATAATCTCCTGAACGGCTTGATAGATATTTCGACGACTTTTATTAGCTAAGCTGATTATAAAATTGAAATAGGCTACTTTTATTGCAAAAGAAAAAACTTCCATAACATTGTGAACAATTTCTAATACAATGAGTTTTACTGACAAGATTTCAAGATTTTGAGAAACACTTTTTAATTATGAATAATAATACTAATACATTATTTAATAATTGATAATTGTATACAATTTTATAAAAATTGTATAATGCTGTCCATAACTCTGCAGAAGCGGGAACAAATAGCTACAGGTATGCATAGAGATTGTAAGCGACTAAACCGGATTTAATCGCTTAGCTCGGGGTGCAGAGTGAGGTTGGATTTTATGTGTTAATAATCGTAGTGAAACTCTATCGTAGTCATTTCAATTAATCTATTTTTCATGGCGCGAACATCCCTACGCGACGGATACAAAAAAGACCCCGAAAGATGACTTTCTGCATTAATAAAACATCTACTAAAAGCATTCTGTAGTGTTAATATACACACATTTCGTCGCTATGGGTTGGACGTGCATTATATAATCTAAGTTGATGTTGTGGCACTCCGTAATAAATGTTATAAATGTATTATTCGGTCTTGTAACAGTTCTACTCTTAAATGTATTTTGAACATCTTAAATGCAATTGTATCCAATGCCAATTTTAAGATTGTGTCAAATAAATGTATGTGAAAAAAAGTCTGCATTTTAATTAATCACTACGATATCGTTAAATCATTAACAATTTGATGCACAATTTTATCCAAGAAGAAGTTATTTTGAAGTAATTGCTATTTTACCGTTTTTTCTCTTTATAAACATTATAATATGTACTGTAATTTACTATCACAATGCTATTAGCTCAGTACCAATCAGGCTTTATATCCAGTCTAAATTATTTTGACTGTCTGAGTGCATTGCAACACGGATATTCCAGGACCATGCGAATAGTGAAGTTTGGACGGTAGTAGTTTTTTTTAAACCGCCTGGCTAGCTATCACCCTTAATAGTGGTTTACCCGCATACCATGTAACGCGGTTGTCGCGAGTTTGATTCCTGTGCCACATGTGTAGAGGAGTCTGGATGGTGGTAAGGTTATACAAACCCGCCTGGCTAGCTACCACCCTCAACGTCAATCTGCCGCCATACATGTGAGAGCCATATGTACTGTGTACCGGTCATACATATGAGAGTCAGATGTATTCTGAGCGAGCATGATTTATTATCTAGTCTCGTTGTCACTTAACATTATGTGAAATTGAGAATAATTATTACCCTAAATCATAAAAAAAATACAATATATAACAATTTTCATTAGAGCTTTATTTATTTTAATCGGTTTATTTCATTGTTATAAAGTTGTAACACTTCGTTATTTTTATAATTCAGAATCCTTGGTACTATTGTATGCGCCCTGACCTCTTGCGGGGTGAAGGTGAATGGGGAGCGGATGCGATCTCATTAACGACTACTGAAAAATGTTCATTCGCAGAACTCGTATTCAACCACTGCAATCGTTCCCGTGCCGATGTACTCGTATTATTACGCATCGAATCCGAAGCCTCAGTATTACAAGGCAAGCGTAAAAAAAACGCGTCACGGATACAGCACTAAGCAATAGTATAGTCCTATTTTTAAAATATAGATTCATATTTAACACAAATAATGCATATTTTATTATTTTTAATATATACAATGTTTTATGTAGTCCATAATATATTTATTCACTTTAACATTTTTTAAAGCAAATGTCGCTAAATATTTTTAAAGTTTGAATCGCAAACGGAAACGTAAGATCTTTTTATTAAATAGAATCTTCATAATTACTTTTAATCAGTCAAAACGTTTCATTGCTGTTAGTTTACAATACGACTTCCCCTGAGAAGAACTGAAAAAAAATCAGGGCGTTTGTGTTTTCATTTCGTGATCGTACGTACAAAACGGGAACTACGAAACACTATTAAAAACGTTTTTAATTAATAATTCTGTGATGGACACTCAAACACCAAAAGCACAAGTTGTGGAAACTGGCAAAGTAGCAAAAAATTTTCAAACTAATTTACCACTCTTAAATTTGAATTTGTAACACTAATATTAATATTTAATTTTAATTTTCTTTCTCATGACTTAGAGTTGCAGTTTGCACATTAATAACATTTAGAGTGGCTTTAATTTTGTAACTACAGTTTTGAACCTTAGAACGCATAAAAGGAGATTTCGCAGGTCAGACCTTTGTTAAAAAATTTTGAATTTATTTTTACGTATTCCTTACTGCTAAACCGCCTTCCATAGTACAAAAAATTTCCTTCTACCTCCTTAGGAGTGGGCATTTCAAAAACCATTGAAAAAAAAATATGAATACCCACGCATCACGAAAAAGACAACCTACAAATTTCATTTCATATTTCTAAAATCAGCGGTTTAGACTATGTGCACAGTCATCCTACGAATAACACTAGTAATTGGTTCCATTTTATTTGAAATCGTGTTATCTATAGCGATTATTTATACAATTTTGGAGATGACCTTCCGTGCAATAGCACCAAACGAAACCTTCCATTCGAAACTCGATATCTATAAAAATGTACTTTTGCTTCCAAAGATTGATTAACAAAACATGGATATTAAGAACAATTTTGTTCTGTATTTATAGTTATAAAATTTCAGTTATATAAAAATAACATAAAATTTATTCCATTTAGGAAAATTAAACTTAAAATGTAAAATATTCAACCTATGTCGCTGTCCAAAGTATTAAATACTCATTTTGATTCAAACAAATAAAAATACTTATTTGTATACTTTTAATTACACTCACACATTTTTTGAACAAAATTCACTACTCTCTGTCCTCGTTCTCTCACACAATGTATCTGGCCGCTTCCCCACTTTTATGTCATTTCAACAACCGATCTCACGGACAAAGTCAAGAAAATGAATAATATCGGTGACTCAACCAATAACCACACTGTAAATATATCATTTGTAAATTTACCTAAGTTAATAAAATAAAACGAACACAATTTGAAAGCAAAGATGATAAGAAAACGTTGATTTGTTTTTCCTCGAATAGGTTCACGATACTGCAACAATGCAAATTTTTTGATTACTGTCGTTGTCTAAAATACGAATTCTCGTTCTTCGAGGTGCTAGAAAATAATCAACATAGCTGATGTTGGAAAAAACTTTAATTTTCCTTTAGTTTTTAATTACAAATTAAAATTATTTCATTTTATTGTATAATTTCAAGTACAAACATATACAAGTTCTTCGCAACTTCGTGTAACTCCGTGTTATTCGAGGCTTGTGGCGATTTCAAACCGTGCTATTCAAGACTTCGTGCAATTCGAGGGATGCCTGTAATAGGGCAGTCAGTCAGTCAGGGAGTTTGAATTTTATATGTACAGAGATTTAAACTTATTCCATATTCAAAAGGGCCTGAAATACAAAGACATTACTTTTTTTACCTACAGATATATATAATTTCTACCAATTTAAACAGAGATTGTAGACCCGGAATTAAATCTTAAAGTCATTAAATTCTCATTACAGAATAGCAATATAACCATTGCATCCCAACAGAAAAAATTGTTACACTTAAATTGTATACAGGGAAGATATATCATATACCAATAAGTAATATAATTTGTTTTGCGGTCTTAACCTATTTCTAATAACAAAACGATACTGCTATGTTATAGACATCTATCTCCATCTGTTAGCGGAGATTTAAAAATTATTTTTTGATATGTGAATGTTTTTGTCAATAACTATATATTTGTTCTAAAATATATCTTAATTAAATAAAAATCACGTCTTACGATGTGTTCCGAGGAAGCTTAGAAAGTAATAAATCAATGTTGTAAAAAAACCGTAACTTTCTATAATTTGGACCAAATTACAATAAAATAAAGTTTTGACCAGGATAATTATCCCCAATACAAGTGAGAACACATTAAATGTTTTATGCGACTTAAGGTTGATTAGTTCTTTGCGTCCCTGACAGATGGCAGTGTAAATTAATTTGAATTATTTAAAATTATGGAAATAATCGTTAAAAATCAATAATATCTACACCATTAATAAGATTTAATTTTCAAACTTCGTGAACATATTGAATATGTTATGAGAGGTAATTCACACCAAGCTATATTTGAGTACGAAGTTAATAAAATGTTAAATCAAAATATGTTTATTGGCAGCATCATTTATTACGTACTATTTTGATAAAAAATAATAGTTAATGAATTTAATTTTTTTACAACTGTGTAAAATGTGTATTGTGTGCAAAATTCAAATGAAAGCATCGGAAAAAAAATATTAAAATTGTTACTATTATCAGTTTTATTTTTTTCTTTTGATCGTAGAAAAAAGTGACATCTAGACGGCCAATTTAAAACTATAACAAAGTTACCTCTTCTATATAGCCATATATTTTAAAACAAATTGTATTGTATCTGCTAGATGGCACGTACTGAAATTTTTGATAAAACTCAATGCAAAAATGTACTCTTTCTGTACGTGGCAAATATTGGTACATTGTAATTAACGTTATAATAAATCTATGTTCGTTTTTATAATATTTATTAAATGTAATTGTAATACATATTTTGCTAAAATAATAAACTACGATGATATTATTTCAATTTTTTCACCTAGATGGCGTAACACGAAAATACAATGAATATTAGCCAGGTGCACTGTATATATATTTTACAAATTAATTATTATAAATACTATATACATTTTACAAAGAGAGTAAAGTTAGAGATTTATGTTCATACTATATAGTAGCATTTTAAAATATCTCGGCGGTGTACTAAATTGTTACTTTGACCCAGTCTTTCAGCAGCAAAACATCTCTAGGATTTTAGATCATGTAAGTCCGTTATAACCTGTATTTACCCTCTTGAAAGCAGAACCTAAAATAAAATGAAACAGGAGTAAGCAAGTATCCATTTATACCCTAGAAAATTTCAAATATTTTCTTCTGTTTAAACATACTCGTACTATACATAGACACACAAGTTTGTCCACATTTCCAATCCTATTTTTAACTAGACGTCATTTGCCCACTTCTCTGGGCGCTGTAATTTTTTTATTTTTAAATTAAACCTTATTTACGTCCTCCAGTACGTGTACTGATTTTCGATCGCATTGACAATATGAATAAAAAGTTTCATTGAAACTTGAACCTCTATTTTCCAATTTATAGGGATCAATAAATCAATCGGAACATTCAATATACTTATAAATTATTCTGGTCACTGAAAACAAATTGAATGTTCTTAGATTCCGTGGGGTTCAAAATTATTAAACAAATATCTTCTTTTAGTTGAACAAAATATTGCATATTTTATTAACCATATCATAATTTTTTGCGCAACAAAATCAAAAATATTACTCATAAATTCGATTTAACAGACAGATTTTTTGATAACTATATCTCAGAAAACTCTCCACTACAATCGAACTTATTCATATAATCATAGGTTTTACTTTATATATATTTAAATATTATAT
>DWQX01005969.1:0-12070 GCA_018245475.1 Pharmacophagus antenor | reverse complement strand
TACAACCATCCAAACTCGTGTTATTGATTATTTTAAAACATTGATGTAAATAGTAATAACATTGTAAATTTAAGCTCCATTTTCAAGGTCTTAATGTTATAGATAAGTTAATCATAAGTTGATTTGTCTGATTAAGCATTTAATAAGCATGGAATAATTTGCAATTTTTAAGATCCCGGACTCTATTTCTGAGGAAATTTCGTAAGAGTTTTCATTAACTCCCACCAGTAAGGGAGTACTCCCTGGTGGAAAAACTAAAAAAAAAACTTCTAAACCCTACTACTGGTAGGGCGTTGGAATCATACCTGGTACCTTTGTGCAACAAGATTTGCCGCGATCCACTGCACCACAGAAGAAGATAAAAAATACTGATGCTTTGAAAATTAACTACTGAGAGCTGGTGTAATGTAAAAACTTAACGAGAAAAGCTCTTCAAATTAAGCAATCTATGATAATGTATTAACCGTTAATCAAACGGAAGATCTTTTGATAAAAATTAAATAAAAATTGAAATATTTTAATCTAAACGTTATTTAGCAAAAAAAAAATTAATTAAAGACGAAGCGATTTATTAGAGATTTACAAGATTGCTTTTTAATTGTATGAAGACGTTATTATCTCCTTAAAAACTAATCAGAATAGAGAAGTTTGATTATGTAAGATAATTATAAATATTCCACAGATAATAAAAATCTTAGAGTTAAATATTAAATAACGTACTGAGAGAAATAAAAGATTCGATGTAAATGTAATAAATGAATTCTTATTTTCGACCAGAAAAATTGGACGATGGAAAAATTAAGATTTCGTTCTGACGACTTAATGAAAAGCTTTCTAGTTGTGAAAAATATGAACGTACTTTATCATTTTATGAATTTTAATAATTTCAAGAAACAAAAGCGATGTATATATAGAGAAGGTATTGTCCGGAATTAAATATGAATGGCGGAACGAAATTCAACATTTGTTAGTGTTACTCTATTAAGGTTTGCTGACATTCAAGAAACTAGTAAGCTATCAGGGGTTAGGAACCTAGGTCAAAAGATTCAAATTTAGGCACTTGTGGCTGGACAAGGTCTAAATCCAGGGTATATAATAGTGTCAAAATTTAAGACAATTATATAGAAATAAGATCTTGCTATATAATTGTCTCAAAATCAATAATATTTCGATGAAATATTTTCTCAGTGGTATTGTTTTGTCTGCGGTGTTTGTGGTGAATATTAACCCTTTGCAGTCGAGGGCTCTGCAGCGCTGCCGTGGAGTTTGATGACAAATCTTAAATGGCACCGCTCGGGAGACATGCACTGCAAAGAGTTAGTAATAAATGACGCATAAATGTCATAAGTAAAAGAAAAGCTTCAATAAAATTAACCTATATACTTGAAAGGCTACTCATATTGATCCCGATTATAAAAGGCACGAAAGGGTCTCGAGTGGAAAGGGTTAACATTCATTAACACGATGTTAAGTGACTACATTGTGACTTAACGTCAAGTGAAATTAAGACTAAGTGTATTACTATTTAAAAAAAAAACTATTTCCATATTGCCCACCTGAGAGAAATCAAAATGTTAATTGGTTATATACTATCATTTGACATGACAAGTGTTTAAATCTTTACGAGTGGTAGCAGAAAGAGTTTATTATCGATTCATTTCCAAGTACATAGAAACTTTAGCGCTTATGTCTACTGGCAAACAGTATTGTTCAGATAATACTGCGTTACGAGCTGAAGAGGGTTTGTTTAATTATAGGGCTTACGAGATTTATCTTGGCTCTTAGAAACGACCGCGATGTGTTGTGTCGTAGACAAATCCTGTGAATTAATTAATAAACATAAATTTATTTAACTCCATATTAATACCGACGGAGAGTAAATATGTGTACAATTTATATCAAATGAATATTCTATAGAAATCTTTACCTTTGTTATATTGGAAGATTTGTCGAAAACATTCTGAGAAAAATAAAAGAAAGAAAACATATTTCATTATTGTTCATTAGCTGCTTTTACTTTTATTACGACCGATGCCGCGGTGCAGTGGTTTGGCGCTGACTGTCGAAACACAGTAATGCTATTATGGCGGCAGATTGACATTGAAGGTGGTAGGTAGCCAAGCGGGTTCGTGAAAACCATACATCCTAATAGACCACAAATTTTGTCGCCAGGATTCGAACACGGAACTACGACGTTACAAGGCAAGCGGGTAAAGTACCTAGCATGACAGGTTCGAAAAAAAAAACGTCTCACCATCCTGATTTCACTTCTCATGTTAACTGAAAACCGAACCCAGGACCTCCGTGTAAGCAAGCGGTAAAACATGCGACGGCGGCAATCAAAAACTCATTGTATTTCCACTAAATACTAACTTAATACTTAAGGTTGACTGAAAGAGACTGCTTTCAGCAGTAAGACCGCCTTTTGCACTGCTAACGTATTCTTTTACTCCGCTGTATTTGTAACATTTACTTTCTTTTATTTTGTTTAATGTGTATTATTTTTTCTTTTTTCTTCTCGCTATGCAATAAAGACTATTCTATTCTAAATATTTTACACAACCTTTATTACAGAGTAAAATTATGTTTTATTATTTGAGGCATATATTAATAATAAACTTGTAGAAAGTGATACAAATCCCGAAATTGTATGCTTAATTTGTATTTTGTCATGTTATTTCTCATGAAAATTTACTCCCAGCTGTTATGTGGATTAATATGACTATCTAATTTTTAAACAGTTCTTTTAATATTTCTTTATCTTATATACACAAAAAGAAAAAAAAATTGTATGCCAATCGCCTTAATAATAGCGGACGTGGGGCAAAGCCTTTACCGATTCGCTGCGATTTAAAATCGGTTTTGGGTTATTTGTTATTGGACTTCCATAAACCCTTTTCCATTTTATTTTTAGATTTTTCTTTCATTGACTTTATTAAGGAAATATTTTTCCCTCCAATCGAATTAATATCAGCGCTTTTATTATTTACTAGTTTCTTTTTATTTGCTTTTATTTGATATGATTCTATTACAAATTAATATTCATTTAATGCCTATCGATACAGCTTATTTAAGGAATAGAGAGTAATTATTAAAATGATTTATGTTCATTAAATTTCTTGTCATTTTAGTATCTATTTGTCTCCTATAATAAATGTATACATAACTGATAAAAAATAAATATTCATTAATGTAAACTCAAAGGAGTTTACATTAATGAATATATTTTTATTAATGAATATATTATTTGAACAATGGTTTGGCTCCAATTTCATTCTCGTACGAATGTCGATGAACTCAGTCTTTTATTAGTAAGTCGACGTCATTAAGCTGTTCACTACGAAATATTCTAACTCTCCTTCCTTGAAATAGTAATTGGATAGAAACACCTCTTGCCTTTCACGTAAAGTTAACGTGAGTACAGAGGGAAAATATTCTCTGTCGAACTACGAAACCTTATTAAAAGAAGTTTTAATTTCTATACAGTCATCGACTTTGTTAATTAGATTCGTAGTCGTTATGAAACACGTGACACGAGACGCCCGGGAATAG
This sequence comes from Pharmacophagus antenor, assembly GCA_018245475.1. NCBI lineage: Eukaryota > Metazoa > Arthropoda > Insecta > Lepidoptera > Papilionidae > Pharmacophagus > Pharmacophagus antenor. Next base: position 8,518 of record DWQX01005969.1, on the reverse strand, counting down.
TGATTTCACAACAGTAATAACATACTTCTCCACGTTTTGTTTGTTAAATTAAACGAAGATGGATGTCGTAAAGCAAAACTGTCTGTTCGCAACAGCTGTGGTCATGTACAGCGTAGTGATGTTTACTTGCTAAAACAGTTGAGGTGCAGTGAGTTTCACTGAAAGCTACTTTATATGTATTATAGTTTTTGTTAGAAGCTACAAAAGCGGGAGTGGAAAAGGTTTATTTAGCATCAGCAACAAGCAAGCGACACCACAGGCGTTGATGACGTCGACCATTACCTATTTGTCAGTAACGTCAGAAAAAACATTTCTACTTTATAAAGTATTTTTCTTCATAAATACTTTTTAGACAGTACTAAATAATATTTTTAATAGTAAGTTTCTTCTTTCTAAGGCCGCAGTAATTTGATTTATTGAAAACTTTATCAAAATAATAACAATGTACAGTTAATATTTTTAAATTATCTTGAATATTAACTAGGCAAAGGCTGTAGCGAGTGAAGGCATATGATTTTAAAGAAAAATTAATATAAGCGTCGGTCTATATTTAATTTACATATTTTCCAACTAAATTTATAAATACAGTGCGTTTAGTGTTTTACTTTATTACATTTCTATTAATATAAATATATGTATAGTACTTTGTTACATCAATTAATCTTTGTATTTACTGTTTCGAAAAACTAGGAAGGAAGTTTGCTATAAAAGTTGGATAATAAATAATTTTACATATCTGATGAGCATAGCTACGTCACCAAACTGGTACGGTTTGTGGAGTGGTTGAAGAGGCTTACCATATCTTCATGGAGTGTGCGCGGATTGAAGCATTGAGGCAACATCCTTCTTTGAAAAACTTTTCGGTTTATATCTGTAACAGTATCATAGCCTCCCATCTGTCGGCGAGTGCTGGAGCGGTGTTTACAATATTAAAACAACTTTAACCTAAAATACAATTATTAAATAATGAAAATTTTATATGAAAATTATGTTTTTTGTTAACGTTGATTAAGTTACGCCCCTATGCGGATGATTTATGATTTCTTTTTATGTAACCCTGTAAAAAAATAAATAAAATAAATATAAAAAAAGCTGAAAAAAAATACTTTGTACACATGTAAGTATAGTGATATTTTCATTGAAAGTTTTTGCTTCAAAATGACGAGTCCCGTAAACCTGGCGATAAAGTTTAAGTCTGATTGAAATTGTACATAAAGTATGCGTTCGTACAAAATGCCACGGATATTGTCATTTACACTTCAGCCTTATAAAAAAAAAATACTCTCCCCTAAGACGACTATTGTGCTAAACAAATGTTGAAATTATAAGATAACGTAGTACGAGTCGGCAATTCTGAAATTTTATCTCTCATTACCCGCTGCTACGGTTCTGATTTAACCCCGCTACGGTGCTACGGTCGTAGAAGTTACGTAACTTTGTTACGTTGATACATGTGTATTCAAAATATTAAAATTACATTATTATAAACATAGTCATCGTGTAGTACATGCGTGTTTAACATATTTTGATTCCTATACCATTTAAGCTCAATGATTGAAGAGATGTATACGTAAAGATATATATGTTAAAAAAAAATACAAAATAAAATTAATATTTATAATTGTATACATCAATTATTTTAAATGTCACTTTTGGTTTAGTTAAATGTCATTATCCTCAGGAGAATATTTAATATAATTTAATTAAGGCATTTAACTATACTATGTGCAGGCGCCCCGCAAGGTGAGGACCAATCTGTGTTGAGATTCTTGCAGGAGGCTTATGTCCAGTAGTAAGCTGATAGGATGATGATGATTTAACTAGTCTGTAAAAAAATCTATTTAATTAATTTAATAAGGTACGACTTTCCAAGTCGGAAGTAGAAGGAGAATTAGATAAAGAAGAACAAGATAAAAAAGGAAAAAAAACATATAAAATAACATAACACAACATAACATAATATAACATAACGACATATAACAGAACGCATAACATCTGAAGTTGCCACGTGTAGTATCACTTTAAATTTATTCGACGGAACGACGCTGAATTGTTTTATTTCTTGTTTTTGTTGCTATTGTAATATTTTTATCACGTGTTTTAAAATTCACGTATTCCCATACATAAAAATAGTATTTTAGGTCATGTTCTATCTAACGATTTTATCATTATATTACAATTTTCATATGTAATCAATACGAAAATATGGTAAAAGTTGTTATAAATACGGAACAGATGGCAATGAAAAATCAAAACAGGGATCAAGGAAAATACATTTTGAAAATAGGCGGTGGGTAAAGCATGTTTAACTATGTCTAGACTATTATGATACTCCGCTACTCATTCAGGCCCAAGAATCTAATTTGGGACTTTTGTTTGGGGCAAACGGTGAAACACCAGAGAAGTTAATTTTTACTTAAACAATAAATCTTCACAACTATTTGTTTATAACTAACAATTTACTTAATGGTAAATAATAGAAGATCTTGCAACATAGCCATAATTACTAGAGCATGAAATATGACCGTACTTGCTCTGCAACAGTAACTTGAGGTAACTTAGCTAAAAATATGTTGCGGTTTAATTATACGACAACATTTTGCTTAGAAAATGAATCCACGGGAATGTTCATCATATTAATTATTTACTCGACGCTTTCGCGCTCACTAACAAGGTTCTGCAGTACGAGACAGACTCGAAGGTAATTAAAATTATGTCTTTATGATTGATTACTTTTAGATAAAATAGTTGCTTCTTTATAAATGGGATTTTCGAAAACAAAAAATGTGATACATTTTTCTGAAATCAACAAAAAGTATTTCGATTAGGATCATCCAATAAGAAGTGATGTCTGGTAATATCTTAAATGGAAACACGTTTCGATTTTCGAAGTTTTTATCCGCCAATTAAAAAGAGAGCTGAAATCTTTATTAAATTCCAAACGTAGATTATTGCTTATAACAGCTGGTATCCTGTTATTGGCGTTACGTTTTTAAAATAATCAGAAAATAGAGCGAGGGAATGATGAATGAATGGTAAAGCGTTCGGAAAAAAATTTATGAAAGTATTGTTATATAAATCATTATTATTGGCAATGTTTGGAGGTTTTTCTAGCGCAAGGCCGATTGTATTCAAATATCTAGTTCACAGCAAGAAACCGTGACCAATATTGAGTGCTATGTATAAATAATTTGATTTTTAAATCACATCAATGGTATCATGATTAATAATCCATTTAGTGTTTTATTCGTTACGTAGTATGCCGATGTGTGCGCGGACTACAATGTGCGTGATAGGTGAGTTCATATATTTATTTATTTATTAAATGCACGTTCTTATTAGTGATTCGTGAGCACAAAATATATGAGATTATATCACAAACTTTTCTGTCCATTATTTGTCTTGTTATTGACATTCCACTCTTTAATATTCTTTATTTAACGTTAAAAGATATGTCACTATTTCCTTATCTGGTGCCATATGGGTAGTTCGGCTGATGGTACTGTTTCAGAACCCACCAGGCTAGCTACTACCCTCAATTTTAATCGTTCATAAGCAAACACAGCTTTAAATCCACTTGATGTTAAGTGATAATAAGACAACATATGTTGAGGCGATTTCACCAAAAGCACATCTGACTTCCTCGATGCCAATCTGCAGCCACGATAGCTTTGCTCTGTTCCGGCGAGTATACACACGCTTCATCATCTAAGACTTAATTTTCACTCAGTGTGTTAAAGTTAATCTTGAATCCATTGCCGATAAAAAATACAACGTTAGTGTCACCCAAATTAGTGTGAATCAGCTGATTCTAATTTTTGTGCACCATCTAAAACTTCAACGTCGCTTAATAAGGTGATATAATGGAGGACAGATATGTAAAAATTAAAAAAAAAATAATAAGCCATATATACCATTGATGATTCATTTGTGGTAACGTTTGAAGCCGGTTATCGCGCCAGAATAATGGCGCTTCTTCTTATCGTTCGGTAACAACGACTAAAGATAACTATTGAAGTAATTTATCAGTTATGTATGTAAGTAAATAAGTTAGACACTTAAACAGTTATCATGGGCAGGTATGATATTATATTGGTGGTGAACATGAAATGTATTATGGTAACATCGTTATCGGCTAAGCTATTTGTAATCGTTCCAAATTACAAAACGATACAATGTTCCATAAACAGTCTCTTCACCGCTGTAATAACGAAAATAATAAACACACGATTTGTCTATCCGAAATCTTATTAATTGTACAATATTAATTGTAATGTCTTCATGAAATAAATCAGCGCACGCTGTTTAATAATGAGTAGTAATCTCTCGAGTGCGTAAAACTTTACGTATTTTAAATAACATCGAAATTATACTGTGAATGATAATTTAGTTTACACAATAATTGAATTTCGAGTGAACTAAGAAACGTTTGTCGTATCGTATACGGGCTAACACTAGGCTTCGATTTCATTTGACGTTAAGTGACAATGAGGCAAGGTTGACATTACATGTAAAAAAATTACTAAAGTTAATATAATAATTTGAAATGTAAAGATTAAAGAGTGTGGCGAATTAATATGACATTGAAAAGAAAAGACATAAAAAAAACTTCCACAAACCAAGTATTAGTGTCTCATACATTAATACTTTTTGCTATTCTTTTTCTATTAAAACCGACAAATTTTTTTTTTGTGAAATATTATCTATTATATCAAGACGAACGAGCATAAAATCGATATAACAAAAAAATCCTACAATTTTTCCCATTACACCTTCATTAATTAATTCAAATCATACAACAAATCATTGATAACGTCTTCCTAATACAATAGACCGTTTTGTCGGTCGGCCGCGTGTTAATATTACTCTTGCGATTTCCGGGAACGTATTCCAACGTACCTAACCCTCGCCGCTAAATGTCCATTGACCCGGCGCTGATAAAACAGTAGTGACTAAGCAAAAGTAGCCTCACGTTCGCCGAGCAATCTCTACGGCCGTGCTCGATCATATATCAGTGTTCGCGTTAAAAAGAATCTTTATCGTCATGCAAACATTCGTTAAATTATTTCGGTGAGTGTAATTATCATTATCAATATTTACTTATAGAATTGAATGAAAGTTTCGAAACGTATTTAACGTATGCTAGGTTATCTGCTATCCCATTCGTATCGTCGCTGCTATACGTACGACAAAATCTATAGTGAACGTAACGCCAGCGGACTGTTCAAAATCAATCAACTCTACAATTTAGTCTCATTATAATCTGGAATAATGGTTTGCAATAAACGTATATTATTTGACATTGACGTAATGATTTAGTTGACGTTATACTGTAGCAAATGACTAAGAACTAATATTAGTATCTGTCCGACCTCGGCGGACAATTTTTTTGTTTAGTTGATATAAAACAATGGTACTATTTATAGCGCTTAATAATGTACTTCTTACACGCCGCAGTAACTATGGAAATACAATATTGTAATTAATTAATTTCTACTTATGAACGTTTCTATTTCAGTGTTGACATCATTTTACGGAACGGATGTTTTTTCTTTTTAATTCTGTTCGGTTTTTGTGTGTAATAATGATATAATTATTTTGAAAATATCTAAATTTATTTTATAATTAATTTAAATATTTTTTATTCACATTTAATAAATAAGTTGCGTTTTGTATTTTTTTTTATTATTTTAATCCGTTTTACTTTTATGTAATAAAGTTTTAAATAAATATTTTCAAATATTTAGTATTATTTTTTATATATTCTTTTTCCTTTTTTATAATTTAATTAAGTTTTAGCATATTATAATTCTACAATTATTTAATTTTCAAGAAATATTTATTTAAATTTCTTATTTTTCTTTCTTCATTGATGGTTTATTTATGACCTGTTTATAATTTTTTGTACTTGTTATTTCGAATATTATTATAATCCACATTATAATTTTTTCGCATATTTATCAAATTATGGATACGCTACGCGAGAAGCTCATTCTTTTATTTTATTCCCGTGAATATTATTATGTTGATATTATGGATTCACAAAGAAGAAATAATGTATAATATGATTAAGATGTTCATGATATATCGCCTGTGTTCAAAACACTTATTTCTAAACAACAGGCATTCTATCTTCATATGTTTACGATCTAATATTATATATAGACATCTTTTAAGTTATGTCGTCTGAATTTATGACTTATAACGGAATCAGACATTACATACAAAAATAATATTCCTACGAAATGAATTAACTAAATTGCAATTTTACATTCAATCAAAAATTCGTGAAATATAATTATTGCTAAACATTCATTATATGTATTTCATTGAATCGTATCAACTGCTGCCATCTGTTCAGTCGTCCGACGGTAAAGCCTGTTCCTACTTAGTGTATTAAATTTAGAAATTTTGTACAAAATCGATCATGAATTGTTTGGACAGTTGTGGTGGGATTGTGCGTCAGTCGTTTGTAATACCGCGTTGATTTCTTCAAATAATTTGTCGTATACCGAAATGATAATAGGAGTTAAGGCTAGAAATACACTTTTAACGCTTTGCGGACGACGACTTTTGTGTTCAGTGATTTATATAATGCGATAAAATGACCTCTAACTTATAAACGATCCTAAAGACATCACATTTCAATAGTTTGTCTATCTATGCATCTTTAAGACTTGGAAAAGGATGATATAATAACTATATTCTTGCAAAAGTTACGCCTCGCACACAACACTCGTTCTGCCGCACGAAACATCGTCGCGGCCGAGAGTCGCCTCTCGTCCGCAAAGGGTTAATATTATGGAACTTCGCTTAACTCAACATAACATAACGATAATAAATCACAACGGTAGAGTTCCCATGAGACTTGTGTCCACGGCGGTAGTCGATCCACGACTCCAGCTCACCGCATGCAGACATCATGTTCCTAAACTCTGCACAACACCGCTAGGTGGCGATTGCTTTCCTATGTTATTTCACACTTGTCAATAGTACGGACTCATGACCAATACATCCATACTCATGACAAGAACGCGACAAATGTGTATATGATAAATCACTGAGTTTTTAGATTGGAATTATTTATTTATTATTATCTGTTCAAAATCTTTTATTTCCAGTGGACGTAATTTTAAATAGCAAAGCTCGCTATTAAAGTAAAATCCTATTCACATTTCTATAGAAGACTTTCGAATGGCTGGGTCGACGTTGGAAAGTTATTTCATTATCCTAAGCTGCATTATTCGTGTTTGCCCATCGGTGTAGGAACCGACGCGGTGAAGGACGCCCCATTTATTAAGGACGCATAAGCAAAGATTACCTTCGCAGAAATGTTAGAGGAAATTATTCGTATTTCATATGCGTCAATGCATTTCTTCTTATATTTTAAGTCCACATAAACGATTGAATTATGTGGATTCTCGAAAGTTAATAAAGAAATTACTGAAAAGAATAATTCGTCGTATACTCGTTTCTGTCATTAGTTTTTTTTTCGTAATTCTACTAATTAATAAAATAAAAAATGTAATTTTTTTCTGACAAATCTATCTAGGAATATAACCTGTTATAATATGTAATATGCGATTGTGTGATTACAATGATATCGGCGCGTATTGAGTACGTGTAACGTGACGTCATCGTTCATGTTTATGAGTTAGTTTAACTGAGAGTCGTGGCAATTACATAAGGGCAGCACGCTGTTTTATCGGGCTCAAATTAGCACACGAACTAGCGGATTTGCGAGTCCTGTGACCGGTGAAGCTGCAAATCATCATCAATAAGACTAACAGCGATTGGGTGATGTTCGCTCGAACGAACACTGTATGAAACTCACACACATACACACATATCGGCGTCTACCCGCCAAACATCTTTAATTGTGTTAAGAATCACATGACAAATTTTGTTTGCTATTGCTCAATAAATTATTCTTTTAATTTAATCTCGTATTTATCAAAGAGTCATTAATTAATCACCCTTTACATACCATTATATTCTCTAAATATTGTTAATAAAGAGCACAATTGATAATTCTAGACCGTGACCGTATCATGGCTAAATGCTAATGTGCGTGACTCAATTTCCTTTCGTGTGCGAACAACGTTAAGTTTTCTCAGTAATACAATGGTTCAAGGGATATTTTAATAACTTTTTGATTTCATTTCATTTATATATGGGTATATCCAATTCGATTTTTGAATAATTTCATAAATCTTTCACATCAAAGATAACACTCACGTGTACTGTATTAAATTAATATTACGCTTTAAAGATTAAAAAATGAACTCGTTATCAAACGACTCAGCTCTTTGAGGCACAGGATTTCAGATCAAAAGTGGACCCATATTACACAGGAATTGTTACGGGTTTTAAATGAAACTAAATTGGTCTATTTTTATTTTTATAAATGTGTAACGTTATATGAAAACATAACAAAATAACAATACATTTGTAACATTGTTTGAAAACATTACGAACTGTTTATATGAATAAGGCGAAATCTAAACCTATGTACATG
>DWQX01005968.1:0-12072 GCA_018245475.1 Pharmacophagus antenor | reverse complement strand
TTATTATTAATAAAAAAAAAATTATTTAAACTAATTTTTCGTCGAAAAATCATCCCTTACTTTTTATAACTTTTTTGTAATGTACTTCTATTGCCTCCATGTATGGTTATCTCATACATTATTATTCGTAATATGTTAATATATTCAAATGTATGCAGTTACATTATTATTACTCCTTTTTTTCAGCAAGTAATATTCCTAAACAGAGAGTTAGTGGAGCGCGGCTTGGCAGAGTGGGAGATTCCTCAGGATTCATGAATATAGTTAATTACTACTATTACTGTAGTGTGACAACGAAGCTGACTAGTAATATGGAATTGCATTTCGATGAATGTACATCAACAGACCTTCCATCCCCTGATAGCGTGTGACACTCAAGTCGAAGTGCGCACTGCTAGTCTTTTATGTTCCTTGAACGAAATAGCAATTTAAAATGATCATAAATTTTAAACTGATTTTGATGACTGGCTAATATTAGTTTTGTGTATTGACACAGCATGAATCGAAATAAACAAACTTTTTATTTTACATGTTAACTTGTTTCAGTTCTTATATTCATTTTTCTTACGCAAGGAATTCTGGTACAGCTTTTTGTTTAATGTATTTCACTAATTGTAGCTTTTGTCATACAGTGCATAAAAATTACATTCTTTATATTATAGTTACAGCATTTTATGTTTCATAAGTTTTAGACTGGTATAACTCTTAAATATATATTTTTTAATTTTGTTACAATTCATTATCTTGTTTTCTGATGTTTAGTCAGGATGCTCATTATAATATTATACACAGCCTTTTGTATTACTTGAACAATGTTAAAAGCGATATTCTTGTGAGATGCCTTACCATTCTCAAACACTGAGAATTTTGTTCGTAATTTTTAAGATTTTTTTAAGACTGCTTAAATGTGCCTTTCAAATAGAAAATTCTTTCTGCAGCCTGTACACAAATTATGCAAACAAAGTATCTGGTATTGATGTTTTACTTCTGCTGGATCTCAATAATTACATCCTATGGTCTGATAGAAATTGCAATAATAATAATGTCACTTTGTTGTATTATTGACTGTTATAATTAATATTGATTGTAGATTATTTGTATAATACCTATGTAATATAAGAAAGTACAAGTATAGTGTTGCGTGTTTGCCTTAGTAAAAGTGTAGTTGATTGGTATGAATTTGTCAAAGATTTTCATATACTTTTCAGACTAAAGATGTATTCACAAAAAATACATTGTACTATTTTGACTCGGTTCTCTAAATTTTCACTTTGTTAAGTTTTTATATTTATTGGTTACTTATAAAAACCTTGGTTTCGTTTTTATTACTAATAGTCATTATTCAATAAGTTATGGTAAATCTTTGATCAAGTTTGAGTTATAATGAGCATGTTGAAATTCCTGACTTAATGTAAATAAAAGAGTATAATAAGTAGTTAAACTAAAAGTAATTTTACATTTCGGTGTTCGTAAAATAAATTCAGTATTTTGAAATTGTGTCAAAAGGTGTTCTTTTCTTAGCGACTTAGGAACATATTGTAGTAGTATTCTTTGAAGCTATAGTTAGCTTAAACGCAAGATAATTTTGTAGTTTTGTAGGTATGTTGAGAAGCTATGTTTGTATAATTTAGTTATGAACTAAGTCCTGTCCACCAATTTCGATTTCCATTCAACTATAAATATACGAGTAAGTCGTTGGTTTACTGTATACCTGGCTCTCCATTAGCATTTTGTTGACGTCTTTATTGTACATATACTAATATATTTGCGGTTAAATCAATAAATTATCGTTTAAAAAATAATAGCTACAATTATTTTTCCAGCAAAACCCTGCAAATTACTGTACTGAACTTATATCTACAATAATGCCAGCATTATATATGCGATTAGCATTTCGAAAAAATAGAATAAACAAAGTTAAAAACATTTTAATTGTCAACTTTATTATACACTTGTTACGTTTTATTTGAAATATTATGTTTACATTTGCTTTATAATAGTAATTTTTATATATATTAGTTTTTTTTTGTTTTAAAATCAGTTACATATAATGCATGTTAGTTTGATAGATTAACCCTTAGCGCTCCGTCATGTATATCGTAACTCCGCAGGCTCCAGCACGTATAGCCAAATATGTTTATCACGATTAAATTTATAACGAAAGGAGTCGGTAAATGTTATCTGTAGTTACAACCTACGCAGTAACAGTATAGACATTGTAAGATGGTTCCGTAGTAGAGGCTGTGGTAAAACTTTTGAATTGAGAAATAACAGTGGCAATGTACGTAATACGAAGATTTGTTTTTAATGCTCTGCTACAACAGCCGTGTGTGACGCCTGCTCCATTTACAGTTGTATCGGTACCGCCGTACTCTTTAGAACACAATGATCCAAATAATACAAAAATTATAAATTCCAAGTAGCTGCTGCTCAACTTGTACAAGCCATTTCATGTTTTGATTAGATACATAAATTGTAAACGCTTGGATTTTATAATACTCGTCATCACGGACCTACATCAATAATAGAATTGAGAAAAAAATATTTTTTGAAAAATTGATAACTATAACTTGACAGCTGCTAAACCTTGTAAGTTTCAAGAAAAATAGGTAAAAGTGAAGTGAAGAAAACATACCACTTGTTATTGTAAAGAAAAAGTTAAAAATTACGTTCAGCAGTGATTGCCTGAAGAACCGGTTTTATGTAGCAATTGCTCTAACAATTTCACTACGAAAGACATAAATATACATACATACGTCCTTAAAAATATAATATATATAAAAATATATGCGTAATAAGTAACATATTTTTCTAATTTATTGCCAACGATTGTTTTTAAATCCTACGAATGATACTTTTTATGGCCTACTAATGGTACTGGCGTGCACGTCGCCGCAACCAACGTGCGTATCGCGCGCCGACCTGTTGATGTATTTTTCCAAGATGACGCCACAGAAAAATCGTTAAAAATTCAAGCCTTAGATGTTATTATTAGTTTATTGTGTACATAACCATTAAATAAATTTATGAGCATTGTGTACTAACTATACTACATTTTTACAGTGCTTCAACTTTTAGAAGGAAATATATTTTAAAGAACCAATATGTCCGAAAATGTATGTTTTCAGCGGTTTAAATATGTCTGCGTGTACCATTTATGGCACAACTGGCATCAAACGTCTTAATATTATTTGAAGCTAAAACTAATGAACAGAATTATAAACTAAATTTACTAAAATAATATCGGTCTTCAGCAACTAACTCTCCGTGCGGCAGTAGTTTAACCTTGTAAGAAGGAGGTCCCCAGATGAATTGATCGTTCTCGGCCGTTATTAGTGAAGGAGAATGGTTAGTGGTAGGGTTTTTACAAACCCATCTAGTTACTGCCTACAATGTCAAATATGCGAACTAGAATATTCTAGGTAACCATGTTTTACCATCTACGAGCTTATAGTTACTTGACACCGTGCAAAATTGAGTTCACAAGTGTTTCTGCCAACAATAGCAAACAATTAGTGTCTAACATTTAAGTAGAACATACATTAGCGCATCCTTTTTTTTTGGAACGTCTTTAGTTTTACTAAAAAAAATGTGTTGTCATTTTTCTTGCATGTTTTGTTGTACAGGAAGTATTGCAGTATACTTTCTCTATTTAACATAGTTTTATTAGCTTCGCCTGTATCTAGTAAGTATAACGAGATCATGGAACTCGGATTTTACCCACTTTAGACCTACTAGAAGACTAGATTTGAAATACGATTATTTCAGAAACTTATGCCTTTATCCAACAATGATAATAAAAATAACAGAAATACTCATAGTTTGCGAACGTGCGTTTTAATTTTGAGAAAGTGCCTAAGATACAACACCAATATCAAAGGTTAAGCGTGTTTGTAGTAAGCGGAACTAAAAAATTAATAATAGTTTAAAATATCTATGAGGAAATCCAAAGTTTTTATATTTATAAGGATATCTAAAGTAAAAAATAAATAAAATAACGATATATGATTAATAAAATAAATATTTTAAAGTAGAAATGCATGGAGTGCTTGATCTCAACTGATTCAAATTAATATTTTCCCATTTAAAATGTGTACTGGGTTAATTTTCAATAAAACAGAAGTAATGTTTTGTGAAATAAAAAACACCTATATAAGAAATCATTTATTGACATTTGATAATATAAAAATTGGAATAACCTCATTATCTTAGTCTAATTTCCCAGTCCACTTAAATAAAACATACAACACAATGTACACAACAATAACAACCATTAGTAATCAATAATTATTTTGTTAACACAAATGGAATCCTTGCAGGATTTTGTCAATAGAATTATAGTAATAATTAATTTATCTCCATGTCAAATTCAATAAAAAATACGTAACGATATTTTTGTACGTCTTTTCATATAAAATTATTAATCTAATACAGTAACGATGTTATTAAAAAAATAAAAAATCGTATTTTAAGATTATATTAATGGAATCATTATGACCATAGTATTTTTTTAAACTTATAATATGATATTAAAATTTTGTGTGCCACAAGTATGACAATTTAACTAATGTTGTAATGTGTAAATAAAGATACCTTAACTCCATACATCTGATGAATATTTCTTCATAGACTCAAGTTTCTTAAGGAATTGAATGGCCTCTGCTTCGGTGCGACCTCCTTTCTCCTGTATAGCTTTCAATAAAATATTACGAACATCCACAGCCATATTTTTAGCATCTCTGAAATATATTGGTTTTCAGTTTTGAATGAGAAAACATCAATTCACCAAGTAATATATGTTCAATAAAAAACTCCGTGTTTAATATATAATTCATTGTACTAATGGCTGATAAACATCAAATTAATGTACATTTGAAACACTAGCAGATCGATTTTTTTGTTCTTCGTGAATTGAAATGATGCCGTAATGATAAAATGAAGCTATAAAGGATTGACGGAATGAAGCATGGCAATCAGTCTGTACTAATATATTGTAACATACCCGCAAATGTAGAAATGTCCATTCTTGTTGCCTATTATATCCCAAAGTTCGTCCATATTCTTTTCTAGAAGATGCGTTACATAAACTTTATGTAGTTGATCTCGGGAGAATGCCACATTCAACTTGACATCACCACTTTTTGCATATTGCTCTAGCTCCTGTAAGTAAATTTTTTGCATATTATAAAACCTGATAAAGCTTATCAAATTTTATTATAACTGTAAAATTTATTTATTAACCTCTTGATAAATATAATCCTGATCACGATGTCGGCAACCAAAGTACAAAATGTTTTCCCCGACATCTTTCCCATTGGCGCGTGCATGCGCACGCTCTTGTAAAAAGCCACGGAACGGTGCTAAGCCAGTTCCAGGTCCAACCATTACGATTGGAGTTTGTGTTTGCAAAGGTAACCTGTGAAATGAAAATATACATACATAATATATTAGAAATTACATATTAGTTCTGGGAGCTATGATTTAATAAAGACTTTTATTTATGAAAATAACTAATGAGTATTCTATTTTAGTCATTAGTAAAATGCCATATGACAATGCTGTAAAAGTAACTAAAATAATATAATCTTGTCTCTATATCTGTTAAACAGATCTAGCCTCTCTGCCATCTGTACATTGCCAGTATATTTGTGAGTCCATTAAAAACTTCTGTCATCATAACTCAAAACTGCAGTAATGTTATATTGAAGTTGTGCTCAAGTCATTTGTCCAAATCAATCTCAAAGACCATTCTGTATCTTTACCATGTTTAGAAATAGATTTGAAATTATTTGTTAATATTTCTCTTAACAAAGTTCTACTTTGACTTGTAAAGAAGCTGGCATTCACAGTTAATATAAGAGTTTAATTCAGTCCATTGCTGTTGAGAATTATAATTACCTAAATTGAGATTTTCTTATGTAGACAGGGACACGTGGAAATGGCTTGTCATCTTCAGGTTTATGCTGAGCTAACCATGTCGTGGCTACACCTTTGTTGGTACGACCAGTCGGCGTCTTATATTCTACCACCACAGCAGTTATGTGCACAGTCTCCGGATGTAGCTAGAATTGCAATGTTAAACATGAATCATATCAGGTCACTCTCATGTATAGAAACTGAGTGGTTATAAATTAGAAGCAATACTCACTTAATTGGTCTTAGTGTTAGACAGCATTAAGGAACTACTTCCGAGTAATGATACAAACCAATAGATAACAACTATACAACTAACACTAAAAGAGCATAAAAAGTTTCTTTGGAGTCCTAATACAAGCAAGCAAAACCCCTAGGTGGCTAAAGTCTTAAGGCTGAGATTGTCACATAACTTCAGGTCGCATGCTACCATTTTATTGTATAAAAAAAAAACCACAGCAATATAGTATGAAAAAAGTCTAAGTTAACTTATCTCTGTTAGTCAGTTTTATGATTAGGTAAAATTTGATACCTTAGGACTTGATGAAATAGAGTAATATCTGGGTTGAAGACGAGGTAACAGTTCACAAATGTGATCAAGGGCAGGTTTGCAAGATTTAAGGTCTTCCAGAATATGCACAATGTTTCTACAAGAGTCAACAATGAAACTTTGATAAAGGGCTTTGCCTTCCAGGGAATTGGTGGCCATGAGTAAAAGTTTCTTCCTATCCTGAAATATTAGTGTTTTTTATGTTAATGAATTCATTTTTAAGTATTTCATATTTGAATTAATGTGTGTGAAAAGTGAAGGAAAATCAATTAAAATAGCAAGATAAAATAAAATACCTCTTCATCAGAACAGTACTCTGCCAATTCTCTAAGAATGTGTGTACGAGGTACAGCAGTAATTTCTATGTAATGGGAAAGTGCAGTACGATATGATGTAGGACATGGGAATGGGTGCTTTTTACTACTTTCTTGATCTGTGTTTATGAGTGAAAATATTTCATCTAGGTTTGCATGGGTTAATTCTCCAATACGCTCAACCAAATTACTGTCATTGATTGGATAAATTGCTACATGATCACCTGAAAAGTGAAAAACAATTAAGTAATCATTCATAACAAAAATATTTAACTGAATATTGTTTATTTTTTTTTAAATAAGGAGATGACAAGATTTGATAATTTTAAAATAATAACCACATACATATCTTGCTTTATATGAAGTAAAAAAATTGCAATGAATACAATAGACAAAATCTACTAAAGTAAAACTAATATACTTACCAGCTTCATAACGCATTTTGGAATCTGTAATATCAAGTTCCACATGCAGACAGGATCTGCCACCACCTTTGTGCAACTCTTTGTTAACTTTGATTTGAGCTAAGAAAGGATTTTTAGCATCATATGGTCTGAAATGAAAAGTTTGCAATAAAGCTTAAGATCATTTGTAAAGTTTATGCACTTACCATATCTATTTTTTACTTAAGTTGAATAATTTCTCGAACAAATATAATTAAAAACATGTTCCTCACTATTAGTATTATTCCCCACTAATGACCTTTTTTTAAATATTATTTGGTTTAATAATTATATTAGGATATTTATGAAATATTTACACGTTTTATGTGTTACGTTAAATTTATTGTCTACTTACGGTTTCTGTACTTGCAGTGAATGTAATCTAGCAATTTCACCAATGTAAATTTGATTAGGTGGGATTTCATCAGATTTATGTGTCACTAAATAGAACTGTCTGGTTAACTCTTCTTCCCCTGTGCTTTCAATATTAAATTTCTCACAAACAGCAGGCCAAAATTTATCCTTCCAAGTGATAAAGTCATCTTCAATGCTGAAATAAAATGATGTATGAGTAACATAATACTACTCATTCAATTCAGTACTTTAAGTAATTGCATTTAAAAATAAAGAAGATTCTCACTTTGCATCGTCATCTCCCAATCCTAGTTCAAATACTTTAGAGGCACCAAGTTCTTCTAGACGTTTATCTAAATAAATTGCCACTGCATTGTAATGTTCATAAGTCTTATTCCCTAGACCAAACACCTGAATATAATAATATATTTAATTATGCATTATGCAATATCGTTTTAATATCGAGATAAGCAGGGCACATTTAGTTATTGAACAATCCTAAAAATAATAAAAAGTAAACGAAATGAAAAATCTAAGATTTTATGACATGATAAAAAATTTATAAATATTCAAAATAATTTACCTCATATTATAACATATTATTACATACCATATATCGAAGTTTAATAAAAGGAAATACAATTTTTTTCTTGCATTTAAAATATGTGATGTAACGTGATAAAATATTTTTAGAAATAGAAAGAGAAACAAACATTATATCTTAATTCAGTAAATAACATAACGACCAACTTTGGTGTTCTTTATTTATTTATGTTACGACATATCATAAAATGATTTTATTGAAGTTTTCTTGTTATTATACGACACAAATATTAAATCTCACTATTCATTCTATTAAAATGACGACTTTGACGTTTGTCAAATGTGACAAAGTCCAACCATAGATTATAATGAATCAATCGTGCAAGTGTTTAAAAATATATAGTATTTCGTGATGTGTCCTACAGATTGAAACAAGACTTCTAAAAATTATTTTAACTAGCAAGAAAATAAAATACACCTTCATAAACACATATTGTTAATATTATCGGTTTTAATACGTATCACATATTATTTTACTATAATAAGGAATAGTCCAAAAGGTTATAAACATGCGATCACAAAAGATAAAAATGAGATATAAACAAGTTTAGATTTTATCTGTACAATTTCATTAGACAGAATTTTTGATTTATAACCATCATATAATAAGAAATAGAAATATGAGAATGACTCTTGCAAATGTAACAATTTAATTTTTAAACGTTACAATTGTTAGATCCTCTAGATTTCGCTTCTGATCTAACTTAATTTTATTGTTGGTTAAAAAGATGCAGACGTTTTATCTCTTAAACGTTACAGACTCAATAATTTATCACCTATTTCCCACACCTACTTACGATCGTGTGCCGCCTTGTTATCGTAAATTAATCAATATTTTTTACGAAGCACGGTGCTAAACTAAATAAATTTTTAGGCCTCGGAGGTAGAAGATCGTATTTTTTTAGTCATACGATTAAATCTTTGTTTTGAGGTATAAATTACGTACTTTAATTGTATAAATCGTCTTTTGTAAGTCGTCATTGTATATTTAATGTTCTGTTTTCCGTTTGTTAAACAAAAGTTTAGTATAATTTTACGTTTAAATTTTTCACAGTCTTGTAATTTAGACGAAATTTATATTGATTACTTGTTACTAAAAACTTAGATAAAAAAGTTAAAGGTTAAATTTAATAGTAGTAAGTTAGCAACAAAATATGCTCACAAATTGTAAATCGTATTCGTCAATTTGTTAACTTATTATCTGTTTAGTTCATGGTACTTAAATAACTGTGAGTGATGTTTTACCTAAAAGTTGGTAAAACAGGCAACTACATATATACAATATCAAGAACATAAGGTATATACACAATAATGACTTTATAATACTACTATAATACTAATGACGTTATATATATAGTGAAAGTGAGCAAACATGTGGTGTGACGTTCGAAGCACACGTAACGGTAAGTAATCGACGCGTTCCGTAGGAAGCGGCAACAGAATTTTTGGTACACGTTAAGAAAACTGAAGCTTTGGTAAAACTATGTACACCAAATAAATACCATCGCTCTTAACACGACGAAGATAACTTATACTAATATATGTAAGCGGGAACAATAACCATTACCATTATTCATTAATTCCGCAGAAGAATAAGGCACCTGGAGCGTCAATCTCCGAGTCACATATTATTAATTTGGGATCCTTTCTGAACTCGTATATTACACGGGGAATAGATCACTGTGATAGATAAAATTCGATAAAAAGGGACTGCATAATATTACAATATTTGTTTAAAAAAAACCTAATTCCATGCCTGTCGTTCTTTCAAACGAATAATTGTAATAATTATGAATACTCGTACCATGAATGTGAAGCATGTGCAATAACAGCACATTAGGTTATGAGACACGATTGATACGGTAAATTATAATACATACCGCGTAGTTCAATCCAGTAAGGTCCGGTTCACCGTTTTTTAACCAGTCATAAAACTCCATGGCATTATCTGTTGGATCTCCTTCTCCGTATGTGGCCATACAAAAAACAGCTAAAGAATTAGGAATTTCTTGTAACTTTGTTAGTTCTTCCTAAAATTTATATAAAAATTAATTATACATATTATAAAATATATAGTAATTTTCAAAAACAAATTCGATTAAAGAAGGAAGGTATTCCTAATTCATTTATGATCAAAGATAACATTTAAAAAAGATTCGATTTGTATACCTTGAAGTCGGAGAATACCAACACTCGGTGGGGACATACACGAAAAGATTTTTGCGTTTCTTGATTGTTTTTCTTTCACTTATTATTTTTGGGCAATTTTCTATTTTACCTACCCAATAAAGTACCTACCTATTTAGTTATTAGAAAAAAATTTTTGTAACTTACCATATCACATTCCTCTGGATCAGCAACCATGCCCTTCATTTTGTATCTAACACCCTCCTTAGCGAGTCTACCAGCGAATTCTTCCCCAGTGCCAGTTTGGGATCCATAGAAAACTACAAGACTCCGTCCAGATGCTTGCAATTTTTTTATAAACGAGTTTTCCGTAATTTGTATGGAACCAGCTGGCCTATGGAAAAAAACGATAATGATTATTCACTATATATTTACGTCAATGATTATTCCTAGTCATTGTAGACTTCCAACTGTATTTATTAATAATACTATAAACACAAAGTAGTTAACATTGAAATAATGTTATATTAAAGTTCACCATATACATATTAGCTACTTGTAACTAGTCTGGCCATAAATACTATTACATAAAAACTTTTTTTATTCAACTTGAATTTGGAACACGTTCATTGTTTTAAAAACTTCTTGTGATGTCGCGCCATTTCTTATATTTTTTCATGTTCATTATGAAATTACAATATGGAACAGGGTTTTAAAGAAAATAGGATTGCAGTGATCGCCTTCCACAAAGTGGGTATGTAGCCATCGGTTATATTCCACACACTTTCCCCGTCGTCGTCGTCGAAACCCCATTAGGAATCAAAAAACATTATTGCGAGAAATTAAGATTCTCGCTAAGACTCTGTCTCGTATTATAAAACAAAACCTGAAACTTGGTGCTTATCGTCGATATAATGGACATGCCTTAAATCAATCTTTACTATTAAAGAAAGTGGATCGATCAAAATAGCTTCTGTCGCAATAAGCCGTTGAAAGGCACAGAAATATCCTATTAAACAAAGAAAAATATTGACGATTGGAGAACACTACGATAAACAAAATGATAAAGTGTACGCTCACAGTTCTAAAGATGCTGCTCAAGTGATCGGAAAGTTAAAACGTAGGCATCATCTTGCGCCAGTGATAGTTTGATGGGGCGTGTTTTATCAAGGAGTCATAAAACTACATATTTGTTAAAATGCGAAAACTTAAGTCAAAGTGTATGAAGATACTTTCTTGTATCGTGTTATGAAATCTCTCAACAATACACTTTTTAAAAATATACCGTGGACTTTCCAGCACTCTGCACCTGGTCACTGTCACTAGGCACGAACTACCCAAGCTTGGCTTGAAATCAACATTCCGGACTTTATAAAGAGCTGAAGAAGTCCTCAGCTAGCCCATACCTGAGCCCTTTGCATTTCAAATTGTGGTCAATTTTAGAGGACATGGTCTGCTCTAAACGACACGGTGACATTAAGTATCTTAAAAATTTGGAGCAAGCAGTGGCGAAATTTTTCGACAAATTAAAGGCTTGTATAAAACCCAAAAGTGACCATTTCGAATAGAATATTTTTTTATTATTTGCCCGCGGGTCATGGATGCCATGATCCGCGATGAGAGGGTCTGGGAGGCCGTGGCTTCCTTCGCCGAGGAAATCGTAACCCGCAAGGAGGGCGAGGAGCGGGATCGGGAAGAAAACTCCCAAAACCCGCTTCGCCGAAGACGAAAGGGGCGGCGGAGGCGGTTGCAAGACCGCCTTCACCCC
>DWQX01005967.1:0-12072 GCA_018245475.1 Pharmacophagus antenor | reverse complement strand
TAACAATGGGTTCGTAGATTGTGAATATATAATGTTTTGAGCGACCACGCTCTCAAATGTATGACTGCGGGGACACAAGAATGCTGTTATGGCGACAGATTGACATTGGGGGTAGTATTCAGCTACACGGGTTCGAAAAATTCTACCACCGTCCAATCTATCCTCCAAAGCGTTTGTCTTTGTAGATCAATCTCTTTTAAGAAAAAACACTTGCAGTATATGGAATACATGGTTTCTTTTTAAAATGGATTTCTTCCTATTTACATAACAGAAACTACACGTTGTACTAAATGGATTCCAACCAGAGTCATTTATAGTAAAAGCTGGTGGCCCACAGGGATATCGCATAGGGCCTATCTTATTCAACATCTTTATAAATGATATAACAAGCTGTTTATAAAATACTACTTTTATAAGAAAATCAGAACCGTTCAGGATGGACATTTGTTACAATAAGATATATGTAGGTTGGTCAGTTGATGTAAGCTTAATAATGTAATTCTAAGCAACGATAAATGCTGCCAAATATCATTCAATGAAAAGGTAAACTCGATTGATATGGAATATAAAATAAATGAAAACCGTATAAAAAAGTGTAAATGCTTTGGGATTATCGATAGACAACAAATTAAGTTTCACAAGACATGAATTAGGTTATTGAAAATTTACTGAACTTAAAGGGACTAAGAAAAAGAGTAAATAAACCATTTAAAAATTCAAAGACTGCACAAACACTTTTTAATTAATTAATTCTTAGTAAAATTGAATGGTCTACGGTCTGGAATCCCAATTCGCAGGTGCACAAAAATAGGGTTGAAGAATACCAAAGAAGTTGTTGAGACTTGTTCGTTTCAATGATAGAATCACAAATAACGAACCTGCGTACAAGAACAAACTATAATAAATTAATTTCATTAGCTGACCGACGAATACTTTTGGATTTGTGCTTATTACATAAAATTATAAACTGCAAAATGAAATCCAAAGAATTCTTAACAAAAGTATCTTACTTAATTCCTAGATCTAATACTAGAAAACAGAACGATGATAAGATTAAACTACTATGATAAAACTACGTGTTGGAGAACAAATACTAGATCTTAAGTACCATTAAATAGAATCTTTAAAAAATATGACACATTGTCCAAAGTTAGCCTTTCTGTATGTTATGTACTAAAAATTATTTTGTATGATAATTTTGTATACATTGTCGTCTTTATGTACATATCATGTTGGCTTCCTAAGATATAAATTAAAAATAAATAAATAAATACCACTACTTCTGTGGCCCGGGAATCGTACCCGGGACATCCGCAATACAAGACAAGCGGGTATACAACTGCCCCGCGCAGTCAGTCCATACTTACCTCGCTTTTAGTTTAACGCGCCCTGTAGGCTCATGGTAATATTACTATGATTTACAGTAAACAATACATAAAAAACGTTTATGTATCGTTTAACGAGAACTTTCAGATTTTATTATTAACATATATTTCTCTATTATTTCAGATCGGAAACCTTCATAATTTTTATCTTTTTTCACATCCCCTTATAAGTAAAAGGTCGCTAAACGCAAGCACCGATTACATGAATAGATTGAAAAATGATCCGCAGGTAAGTTAAGTTTTAATATTATAGCGATAAGTATCAATAATCAAGTTCCGAGAGAAGCGAGTGGAATAAAGGTCGCAAGACAGATCCATCGTAAGAAACTTCAAATGAAAAGCGCAGTTAAAAGTTTTAAAGAAAATCAGTTAACGTTTAATACTGCTTTGGCATAATTAAACGTTACAATAATTTTTTTCCTAATGACGTGACGTTAAACAAATTTTCAAATTGTTTATGATCATTGCTGTAATTAAATATATTCAGTTATTTGTTAAATGTTTTGACAATAGATGGCTCTTATAATAAAAATAGATCTATATGTCACGGAAAAGTTTCACAGATTAATAAGACGAGTAATATATTGTTTGTCTTATTAAATATTTGCACATTAAAAGCACAATATAATTGCCTCCGAGTGCCAACGGTTAATCGCTTGGATTGTAACAGCGATTCCATGGTTCGATTATGGTGTCACATAAAAGAAGCTTAAACGTTAATAGGGTTTTTTCGAACTTAGTCGAGTGACAATTAGCTGCTATTCCAGTATTATGTACATATCAACGGCCAAGCCTGTGGGAGCTAGACCATAACGCATCATTGTGGTTAAAATATAACGTATAATCAATGATAAATATTGGTTTATTATTAACTAAAACATAATTACGGAGAAATGCCTACCTAGTCTTCGGTAAAAAAAGAATTTCTATAATCGAAGGTTTAACTCAATTATCATAACACTTTCGCATATTTTAACAAGGTGTAAAAAACATTTTCCTTCAAGAATAGAATTTAGAGGTATAGTTTAATTTACCATCGTTTCTTTAAACCGTGATCGAAGAGCCTTCTAGGAGTCACGTAATAAAGGACCTTTAATACTAAAAAAACATAAACATTAAAATTTAACATAGCACGACTTCTGTCGAACGAAGCGCTACTACTGAATCTACTTAATTACTTACGCATAAGTCGACGGCTTTGCTTGGCAAAGTTTACAGTGTTGTTTTAAGTTTCCCCGGGAATGTTGTAATTTATTATTCCGCCATAGTAGGTATTCTTTCTTAATTGTTAACTGCGATGAGTTCGTTAATGAAAACAAATAACCGCGCCGAAAACGTTCCTAAGTTACCTATTGCCAAGAATTATTACATCGCCAACCCTAAAATTATGACTTGAGCGCGATATTTAGACTGCGTAATATTCAATTTAACTTCGGACATTTCGCCAGAAATGAAGATGGGTTATTACATTTTATACGCTTTCTTATTTTGTTTATATTAATTCGCTTGGTTTTATGTTGATGATAACTTTATATGATTGGAGGTTTTTAAATAAATACGACTTGAAGTTGGACTAATTGTTTATTTTATCGATAACGGGCGAATATTTCATTTCGATATCACATGAAATTTAGTGACAATGAGGCCGTATATAGTGAAGCGTGCTAGACCAGAATACACTGGCTCTCAGATGTACGATTGTCAGAACACGCAAATACTCGTATGACGGGCGCACATTGACATGGCTTATAGCGAAACAGGCAGATTCGATGAAACCCCACTGTCATCATCAGTTGGGTCGTTATCGAGTTTTCGAATATTGTGAGTGAACTGATACGCCCCGCCAAAAGCTTAATAGGAGATGCAATATCCACCAATCTGCTCATGGAAAGCGAGGTGGATTATGGCTTTAACTCTCTCCATGTGGGAGAAGGCACTGACTTCCAGCAGTGGAACCATTGACTGGAGTGCATACGTATGTTATGTAAATATGTGAAGATTCAAGGCAATCAATATTTAATAAAAATACAATTAGTATTTGAAATATTGTAGATTAGGCTAATAATGTTTATAGGTGAGATGGGTGATGCAACAGCGGGAGTTAAGGAGAACGAAAAGGGACCATCAGTGGAGACCGCGGCACGTAATGCGTCAGTCTAACGCGCCTTTATTTCCAGATCCATTGTTCAAAGAACAATGGTACTTGGTAAGACGTAACCTCAATAGTTAATAAATTCGCCATTTCTGCTACAAATAACGTTAAAAGTCCATCACTGTAATAATACTGTTTAGGTAATAACTCAGTATAGAATCCTGGGGGATACTTTTATAACCTAAATGTGCTTAGTGGTGTTACTTTGGCACACCTATATACATTTGGAAAAGTAATCTTTTCTTGAATGGTGATAGAATCCAGAGTACAGATGTTTCTAATAAACCTCTTCACCCCTTTAGTCACGTATAAGGATATTTGGTTTTTTATTATGAATTACTTCGTTGATGACCAGCCAAGAATACTGAAATACTGTTTTATTCTTCTCGTATTGACAGTTTACACATTTTTATTTTTAAAAATCTAGTTTTTTTTTTATTTAATATTTCATTAAAACTAGTTTGTTTAAGAGTTGTTTTAAAATTTTGATTTTATGGAGTGTTCCGATTAATTTCATTAAAATAGAATGGCGGCGCAGCCGGTGGGCTAGATATGAATGTGGGTTACGCGTGGAAGAAGGGATATACAGGAAAAGGAGTTGTTATAACAATATTGGATGACGGCATACAACCTAATCATCCAGATTTAATACAAAACTATGTAAGTAGTAGAATTGTATTTTAATTTTTTCTTCATGTCCCATTTATTTGGGCGAAAAATTACACGCTAAAATTTCAAGAGGCATCGTATGATTTAACAATATATCGGTGTTCAATTATTAATTTCATAGGTATATGTGAACCTGTCCGTTAATATTATAGGATCCAGACGCTTCGACTGACATAAACGGGAACGATACAGACCCTACGCCGCAAGACAACGGCGACAATAAACACGGAACTCGGTGCGCCGGGGAAGTGGCTGCGGTTGCTTACAACCGATATTGCGGCGTCGGAATTGCATTCAATGCTAGCATCGGGGGCGTTAGAATGTTGGATGGTTTAGTAAATGATGCAGTTGAAGCACAAGCACTAGGTTTTAATACACACCATATAGATATCTACAGTGCGTCGTGGGGACCCGAAGATGACGGAAAGACAGTCGATGGTCCTGGACCTTTAGCGCGAAGGTATTTTCATTTCATAACTTGGTTAAATAACAAATCCTTAGTATATTTACTAATATTATTCTTTTCTTTTTGTTATAGAGCATTTATTAACGGTGTAACAAATGGCAGAGGCGGCAAGGGATCTATTTTTATATGGGCTTCAGGTAATGGAGGAAGACACACGGATTCGTGTAATTGTGATGGTTATGCAAATAGCATATTTACAATATCTATATCAAGTGCAACACAAGGAGGCTATAAGCCTTGGTATTTGGAAGAATGTTCGTCAACATTGGCATCAACTTACAGCTCGGGTACACCTGGACGTGACAAGAGTGTCGCAACCGTAGACATGGACGTACAATTAAGACCAGATCATATATGTACTGTTGATCATACAGGCACTTCAGCATCAGCACCATTAGCCGCAGGCATATGTGCTTTAGCTTTAGAAGCAAATTCTCTATTAACTTGGAGAGATATGCAACACCTTATTATTATGACTTCTAGATCGCAACCGCTAGAAAAAGAAGAAGGGTGGATTGTAAATGGTGTTAAAAGAAAAGTAAGCCATAAATTTGGATATGGACTGATGGACGCCGCGCAAATGGTTTCTTTAGCTGAACAGTGGGTTAATGTACCTCCGCAGCATATTTGTAAATCTCAGGAAATAAACGAGGACAAATCGATAGAGACTTCTTTTGGTTACACGATATCAGTGCACATGGATGTGAACGGTTGTAGTGGTACAATGAATGAAGTGAGGTTTTTAGAACACGTCCAGTGCAAAATTTCACTCAGTTTCTTTCCCAGAGGTAATTTAAGAATTTTACTCACGTCGCCTATGGGAACAACGTCTACCCTTTTATTTGAAAGGACACACGATGCAACAAGTTCCAATTTCGATGATTGGCCATTCCTTAGTGTACATTTTTGGGGTGAAAATGCTGAAGGCCGATGGACTTTACAGATAATAAATGCTGGTAATAATCATGTAACACAAATTGGCGTTTTAAAAAAATGGCAGCTAATATTTTACGGAACAGCTATAAACCCAGTAAGAGTAATAAATAAAAACTATTTTAGTTCAAATACATTTTACGATAGCCAGAAAAATTTTCACGCTAACGATGTTTACGATGTCTCTGAATACTCGCAGTTTTTAAATGAAATCGAATTAGGTTTTTCCGATAAAAGGAGTAATAGTAACAATATACCGTCAGCGCAAAGAAAAAACGTACTTGCAGATGCGAATGATAAACAAGTGCAAAGAATGTGCGATCCCGAGTGCGATTCCCAGGGTTGTTATGGAAAGGGTCCTACACAATGTGTAGCTTGCAAACATTATCGCTTAGACAATTCGTGCGTCTCTAGATGTCCGCCAAGAAGTTTCGTTAATCAAGGTGGAGTGTGTTGGCCTTGTCACGAGTCTTGCGAAACATGCGCTGGTGCAGGTCAAGACTCTTGCCTAACATGTGCACCGGCTCATTTATTAGTAACAGACCTTGCGGTATGCTTACAACTATGTCCAGATGGTTATTATGAAGATCTTGACGCTAATGCATGTTTTCCTTGTGCCGAACACTGTGACACGTGTGCGGATAAAGCTGATATGTGTTCTTCTTGTGCTCATAATTACGTAATTTTTAACGGATCATGTTTAGCGTCATGTCCTCCAGGCACCTACCAAAAAGATGATTTCGGGTGCGTCCAATGTCACGAGACATGCGAATCATGCAGAGGTCCGAATGAGACTGAATGTGTGTCATGTCGTATAGGAAACTACGCTCATATGAACCGTTGTATCACTCAATGTCCAACAGGATACTACCCAGATATTCAAAGAAGAGAATGTTTATCGTGAGTAACACGATGAATATCTTTAATATGAAATTTCCAATAATAGCAAACAAATGTAGAAAAATTAAAGAGTGTTTTTTTAGGTGTCCCACCGGTTGCGCTGTTTGCACTTACGTCGGGTGTAATGTTTGCAAAGAAAAATGGATCGTTACTAAGGGTGGGAAATGTGTACCTGACGGAAGTAATAAATGTGATACTAGTAAGTATTTATGGTGAAAACTTATTGGACGTGCTAATAATACGACGATTTTATAAAATACGTCATTGTATTTTAAAACAATAGGGGAAACTTAAATAGTTACGCACTTTCGCCTTTTTTTTGTAACATTTTTTAAGGACTTAATAAATCGCACATTTGTTTGAAGTAATAAAGTTTTAAGTAATCTAAAAGTAGATTATATGAGTTTGGGTATTTGTTTCATAAACTAAAACTTCGTTTTTCCAGGTGAGTACTTCGAGGGAGGACGTTGCAAAAATTGTCATTCTACTTGCGAGAAATGTAGTGGGCCAAATGAATGGGACTGTTTATCTTGTTCTAGTCCATTGTTACTGCAGGGTACTAGGTATAAATCAATTTTACATAAAAACCATTTTTTTTATATTGCAAAAAGTTGCTTAACGAAAACCGTTTACTTACAGATGTGTCGCTGAATGCGGTCAAGGGTTTTATCAAACAGCCGGAAGCTGTTCTCACTGTCCACATACATGTTTAACATGCGTATCAAGATTAAACTGTACATCTTGTGCAGGCGCTTTAAGATTACAGTCAGGAACGTGCAGAGCAATTTGTGCACCGGGATATTACCCCGATGACGGGATATGTTCAAAGTGTTATTTGTCATGTCAAACGTGTACAGGTCCTAGGCGGGACCAGTGCGCTTCGTGTCCACCGGAATGGCGTCTCGCAGCTGGCGAGTGCAGACCGGAATGTCCTCAAAACTTTTTCACATGGGCCGAAAGTTGTCGTCGCTGCCATCATTATTGCCAAGACTGTCACGGAGCTGGTCCTCAGAGATGTACTTCTTGTCCTCGACATTTTTCTTTAGAGAATGGTTTGTGCATTGAGTGCCTCAGCTCTCAATATTACGAGCCTAGATCGCGAACTTGCCGCCCGTGCCACGAATCGTGTAGATCTTGTTCAGGACCGGGGCCTACTAGTTGTGTTACCTGCGCTCATCCACTTCGTTTAGATAGGTAACGTTATTTCACCATTTATTATATTATGCTAGGATGTCCAAAGTATTTTTACTTTAAGTGATGATTTTGAATTGTTTAAAAATACCAATCGAGATTTATTGAACATAAATGTAGGCGCGGTATATTTTTTTCTATAATATGTAAATGCACCTATACACGAAACAATATTAATGAAACAAAATGTTACTTCATCATTTATTACAGAGTAAATCACAAATGTTTACCGTGTTGTATGGAAAACGTGTCATCGATGTTCTTAATACTAAATGAAACAATTGATTGTTGCCATTGTGACAAAGATATTGGTGAGTATCTTAGATTAATATAATATTGTGTTATTGTGCCTATTTAATATTATATTACTATGTCTTTCTTGCTAAGCCTCGCTAAGTAAGTATTGCCACAGCGCATGATTTTATCACCAAAAAAAAAACCAAGGAGTGAGCGGGCCTTATATTCTTCTGGTTTGAAGGGACAAATTTAAAAACATTGATCGCCGTTCTGTTCAAATGTCTAACTTGGTACTATATTTTTATAGGCTGATATTATTTAGGTGTTTGCGTAAATAGTGTAGCTTTTTTAGTTAAAAATTACACACTCAAAAAATAAGTGAAATGTGTTAAATACTACGTTAATTTTTATTAAATACTACGTTTAGGTTATAATATGGAATATTAGTTCAATTTGTGCCATGAGAAACCTGCATTCGTTGACTTGTTTAAAACTTGGTCAGCTTAACGTTAAACCTCTGGGGATATGTGATAGCAGAACTAAAACGAACTCTTTAATACGACAAGCTCTTGGGACACGTTAGCATGTACACACGTCTAATGTTTTCCCTGTTAACTGTTGTATGGTTAAGAGGATTTACAGATTCTTTTACAAATGTAACGTTTATTTGTCCATTGTTCTTTTACAAACGTAACGTTGTTTTGTTGTGTTTGAGGTTATATATCTATGATATACTATGCTCTGTAATTTTGGACTTTGCAAATTTGTTAATAATATTAGTGAAATTAGTTCAATATAGTTTAATCAATAACACTTTCAGGCGGATGTTTAAACGAGTCATCAGCTGGTAAACGGCGCATAGCAGAAAACATTCGCAGCCATCTGACCGCATCGTTCTACGTCGACGATGCAAAAGATTCTTCTAACATTTTACAGTTGGATAGAAATCTGGTTATAGCGTGGTGTGTTGGTGCTGTGGTTGGAGTGGTTATTGCATCGATGCTCGTGATATTGGTATGAACGATATTATCAAATTCCTAGTTTTAAAGTTTATCGAGGTGCAATACACCCTTAAATGGTACGACTATGGAACTTAAAGAAATAAGTACAAGTTAGATGAAATACACCAAGATTTCAAACAGGAAACGAACTGCTGTGAATTAATAACAGTGGGTTAAGAATCTGATAACACACGATTTTTAGTTATTTTTTTAGGTATTTGTGTTCTTTTTCCTTCATTAAAAAAAAACCATGTGATTTCAAAATCAGATAAAATGAAGTATTTGAGTTAAATTTTAATCTGTAGAGAAGTGTATGCTTTAATAATTTTTAGCTTCATCGTAATATTGAAATAAGATTATTTCGCTTTGAGTTAGCGACTATTTTTAAACCATTCAATATTTTGCAGTTAAGAACAAGGAAACGGAAACACCTATCGTTATTTCCAAGAACATTATATTCACAACTGACCACAGTTGACGACGACTTAGTAAAATTAACAACATCAACTACAAAGTTAAAAGTAACTCCGGGCGAAATTGTCGAGATGAGGAAAACGATTAACGAGCCACACGAGCCCACATAGCTAATCAGTTCCGAGTCAATATATTCCAAATAAATTTACACCACCGACTGATATGTAGAGGCATCAATTACGTTCAATTTCGTATGTATACAATGCGAACACTAGTATAAATGGATATCAATCGATTATTGTCCTTAATTTTTGTATGGTAAGTTAATGAAATAATCTAGAACGTTGTCTCGCTTAAATTTGAACACGTGCTAATGAATGGACTGATATTTTCCCCTTAGTGTGTGTTTATTGCCAGTTCAAATGGACGATTGTGTAGCTCTCTGCTGTAGATAGACAATTGTCGATTTTCAGTTTATATCTTACTTAACACGTTCCATGCCATAGCGTTTTTAGTAGTTTGCGTACTTTTGAGGATGATATCTGGAGACAATTTTTTAATCATTTATTCAGTTATTAACCAGTTCGACTTATTGTTGATATGGATTAAAGTTGTATGTAATTGTTTTAAGATTAAAGTAATTATTTAAGAGTACATGCGGTCAAAGCTTTTTCAAAAGATACTTCAGCGTTGGTCGCATACGCCACACGTGACATGGAATGTGTTAAGAGACATTTAAGTAACGTTCCAAAACTGACGTTTGAATTGCTTTAGATAAAAATTCACATAAAATTTTACATCAATCGATAATGATTTAAAGGTACATTGATCAAAAAATAATATATAAAATTTTTACTTGAATTTCAAATGAGTATTTATACGTTGAAACTATCGATTTTAAATCTATAGTCCGTCATATTAAGGAACTTTGTGAAAATTTATTAAAATTTATTTGAAATAATTATTTCATTATTACCAATTAATAAAATTTTATTTTTAACTATCATTGGAGTGATATTTTATTTCTTAATTATTTAGATTTGGAATGTGTATAAACATAAAGGGACCTAATTTAGACCTACTTTTTTTACTTAGACAAATAACACTATTCGAATTCGATATATCAATTGCGATAGGTAATTTTTGTTTTAAATGATAAGTATTGAATTTATCAATAACTATCTTTAACTTCGCTTGAGTTTATTTCTATGATAATTTTCCATTTTTTAATCTTAGTACTAGTAAAAATACATATTGTTTCTTTGCGACTATTGTGTTACACCAATTTTGATTGGTTTAAAGAAAGACATGAGATATTTGCGGTTTAAGCCTAAGGTTTTTTATGTATTCCAACGTGGTGTAAATATGAAGTTCTCTATTTATTAATTCTGTTAGTTATAATACTATGTGTATATATGTAAATAGATATTGGGTAAATATATTGATGGTTTTTATGACAGGCCAATAATGTTTCATTTCGTATCCCGAGTAGAAAATAAAATAATTCAATTCAGAATCATAAGAAATGTTAATAAATGAAATAATTATGAAAGAATTACACTACATTCTTTATAATTACGATAATTGATATTGAAAATGTAAAAGCAGGATTAATTTGTAGGTAATGAACTTAGACAATGTCCTTTTTTTAAGTTATGTTACATTGTCACTTAATCGTTATACTTAGGCCGTTGATAGGGAAACGTACTCGCCCAGAATACTCTGCCACTCACATATATAACGAGCGGAACACAGCAATACTATTATCAGGCTAAATTGACATTTAGATTGTTTCATGCAGACAAGCACAAAACTACTGCACCAGCGATTCAGTTCTGAAGTTAATTAGTGGATAGTAATGTTTACAAACACTCCTAATTCCGTACAGGTAATAAATCAATCTATCGCAACAATGTTTACGTATTAACAAAGGTCACCCAAATTGCAATCGGATAAATGAAAAATCTGACAGTATCGTAATTAAATGAACGAGGGCGCGTGAGTTACGACTGATATCGGCATGAAAGCATTTGCCAAGTGTTTATGCGCCGGTCATCTGTCACCATAACTTGGGCGCTCCGGGGGACTTGAGTTTGGCCATTTATCATTTTGTCAAATTCATTTGTTCCCATCGGAACACCGAAACTCCGCGAGATCGTCGAATAATAACACGATTCGGTATTCATGGTATATATAATATTTATATATTTTTTTTATTTTTGTTTTCGTGTGTTCAGTGGTGAAAAAATTAGAAAAGAAATTGTTTAATTTTTATTCCATTTTTTTTATTACTCATACATAACGATTTGAAGATAACACATTAAATTGGCGGAGACTTGGACTGGCCCTCCGCCCCTATCAGTTCACAGCGTAGCGTTGAACTTTCAAAAAAAAAATTCAATATTGAAAAATTAAATAGATATATATTCAGGGAAAGTTTGACCCATCATTATATTTTTCACAAAATCTAATTATAATAATCAGATTACTCTTTTAAGAGCGTCGCGTATCGCGAAAGGTTCCGTACCATAATCATCATCATCATTATCACCACCATCACAACAGTCTGTCGCCGTGTACTGCTGGATAGGCTAAGGAACGCCACTTAGCCCGATCTTCGGCTATTCGCATCCAGTTACTGCCAGCCTTGCGCAGATCATGTCTCCATCCGGTCAGAGAGCGTCCTGTGCTGCCTTTGCCTAATCGGGGTCTCTATCCTAAGGC
>DWQX01005966.1:0-12074 GCA_018245475.1 Pharmacophagus antenor | reverse complement strand
ATAAGCACATAATAATTATAAATTATATATAATTATGTACAATTAGTGAGACTTCAACTAAAATTAGTGAATTATATATATTTTTCCATACAATTAGCAATATTATACGGAATAATACGAAGCTCTTATTCGCTATAACTCGATATATCTGAAACGAAGCCACTACAACAAAACGATACTAAATGATTATTTTATTAAGAACCCGAAAGACTTATAACTGAATAAAGAAAAGTGAATATTACTAAGAAATAAAGCTACTTTATATTTATGACTCATTTCATGTCAACTAGAGGTTGTCTCAGTAAGAGTGCACTTTTTAAAATTGGATTTTTTTTTCTCATGCAAGTGGCAACTCTGAAGTTTGACGCTGTCACCTCTCACGATTATTAAAAATGGAGCACTTTTCTAAAGAACAACGCGTTATAATTGTGAAAACTCATTACAAAAATGGGTAAAGTTACACTGAAACCGCTCGCAAACTTCGGAAAATTTTCGGCCGCGGTAGTGCACCTAATGTGTCAACCATTCGAAGAGTGGTAAAAAATTTGAATAAACTGGGTCGATAATGGATAATAAGAATCCTTTGCGTCAAAGTACCGATCGGTCTCTTGAAAACATCGCTGCTGTAAACGAGAATGTCGCCGAAAACCCGAAAACATCAATTCGTCATCGTTCTCAATAACTTCAAATTTCATGAAGCACTACGCAGCAAATTTTGACTAAAGCCTCAGGCGGCGTGATTGGACCTTACTTTTTTGATAATGAGGCCGGCATTCGTTACCGGAATATGATAACGGACTTCTTGTGGACTCAACTGGACGGCATGAATCTGGACTACATGTGGTTTCAGCAGGACGGCGCAACCTGCCCCACCGCTATTATCTCACGAAACTTTGATGTCAACTGGATCATTTACTGGATATTTTATTCCATACTTAATCGGAACATGTCTACTTTACAATACAATGAAAATGTCACAACTCTATCATAAAATACTTCTTTTTATTTAAAAATGAAAAAGTGCACTCTTATTGAGACAGCCTTTATTTACTATCTAACTAGGCTAACCACGTAACAGTCAGTGAATGTTGTGTTACCTTTTTACTAAACTTAAATTGTGAAGTGGTAAACCACTCCTAATTTCTCAGGAACTTTTCATTATATTGTTTATAAAACAATAAAGTATAAGATTTGTTACAGCAACATCTAATGGTCATTTATTAAACTAAACACAGTATATTTAATCCCATAAAAATAATTTATTTTTCTTAAACATAAAGTCATGTTCAATCCAAAAAGTCTTCAATATTTTAGTAGTTTTGAGATAATTCAGTATTAGAAAAATATTTTACTGTATATTCCGCAGGAACCCTCAATTTTTTCCTAAACAAAAAGTCCCCTAAATGTTATTTCGTTAAATATGTGACCTACTTGCCAAGATTAATGAAATTGCATTCAGTAGTTATTTCAGATTAACGGTAAAAGCGACAGTGAGACATAAATAATATCCAAAAAAAAACGTGCTTTCACTTCTGTCTTAAAAGTATTTTAGTTAAAATTTGCAAAAAATATTCAATGTACAGATACAGATTCGGCTACATTTCAGTTTTATTATAGCTGTATATAGTACAAGTACATATAATAAAGCAATAACAAGTACTGTTTACTCTTGATGAACAAAGCAATTTGAAGGTAACGTAGGCTTTAGATTAGATACGATTTCATCAGGAATAATTAATGTTCTGTCGACCGTAGCTAATTGCTGAAATATGAGAGGAAAATGTCATAAGTATTTTATTACAATATAAAAAAAATGAACACATTAAAAAGTTTGTTTGAATTATATTTAATATTAATGTCAAAAATTAACCAAAACTGTTTTGTTTTGAATATGAAAAAAAAATAATTCCAAAATATTGGCGCGATGTACCCGTAGACCGAGCTAAAGAAAAAAATACGCGCAAGGATTCTTTGACCCCTGACCTGCAGTTTCATTAATTGTGCATATACACGAGTCGCTTCTTTGTTTATATATTTTTTAAGAATACAAGAAATATTG
Organism: Pharmacophagus antenor; assembly: GCA_018245475.1. Taxonomy (NCBI): domain Eukaryota; kingdom Metazoa; phylum Arthropoda; class Insecta; order Lepidoptera; family Papilionidae; genus Pharmacophagus; species Pharmacophagus antenor. Next base: position 10,015 of record DWQX01005966.1, on the reverse strand, counting down.
CAAAATGCGAGAATGAAGAAATAAACAAACTTAAAAGTAAAAAAAACTTCAAAACAGCTTACTTTTTAACTTTAAATCGGTTATTTTATATATGAATTAATCGTTATACCTGTTTAGGCAAACGATTTAATTCTCAACCAACTGTCGACAAGAAGGAACCTCTCAATTCGACGCGATACTATGTTACCTTTTTTATGTACAACAATGCATAAATTTTTTCTGAGTGGTCCAATTACGATGGTTCTTTGTATCAGTTTACCTGGATTTTAGGCTCATTCAAATTTAACCAAATATCGACTCTTAAAAAAATAGGAAACACAAATTTGAAACCTGATAACCTCTGTTAAAACTGGGATTTAGTAAATTTTTTTTTTAACTACTGAGAGTTCATCTCCTTTGTACTTGAAATTAAATTTCTTCTCTAAAGATGGTAAAATAGAAAAGATAAATTTTGCGCCAGTTTATATTTTTCGCCAAACTTTGTGTTTCCATTTTAAGCTTTTAATTTTTAATAATCGTAGCTTCTATTTTACATTAAAATAAAAACAGAGAAATGTATTTATGAGAAACGATTTTTTTTTGTAATTTATAATGGCGTTAAAGGTCTGTAAGGCATTGAAGTAACCATAGATGGTGGGGCTCCCTTTTCCAGATTTGATCTCTAAACGGTCCTTTATACGTGGACAATACTCAATACTCGCTGCAAGACACCTTTAAACAAGGGAGGCCACAATATACTGAAAACTTTAAATTTGTTAAATAAAAAAAATATTCTTAATTTTCATTGCCAAGTTTTGCAATGTTACTTTTGATGTTATTATTAATTATGATCATATATTCTGATGCAAGTGAAAAAAAATCCTTAGATGTCCATCGAGCCCAAGCTCGTTGACCGTTCATGTGTTCCGATGAATGTAAAACGAACGCCCGGACTCAATTCTAACGCGGTTGTATAAACAGTCATTACATTACAAACCAAATATCCACTGCGCATAATTGCTTTCACAAAAAAAATTCGATGTTGTCGCCATCGATCATTATAAGTTTTTTTTTTTAATATAAACAAAGTTGTGTTTTAAGCTAATGAATGGTATATTTAATTGATTGACTGCGCTCGATGAAAATGTGTTAGAAATATTTTAATTGATTTATGTTAAACAACAGTAAGAAAAGTTGATCAAAATTAAAATGGATTATGTGTTATAGCATAAATTAGTTTTCAAAGTAGTGATTTTGTTGAAATATCAAAAATAATTAATTAAGAATGAACATTTTAAAGTCTTGTCATGAATGAAGTAATTTTGAAGTGAAATTAATCCATCAACGATAAATTTTAACTGTGTAAGTGGAGATTTTTAAACTTTAATAGGAATAAAAAGTATACTGCAATGAATGATCGAACTCAAACTATACCCAAGTGTATGCACGATCGCCAATTAAACAAATTAACTTTCTCTTTGTCACAGTTTAATAAATACTTTATGTTAATAATTTACATCATATTCTTTGTATAATTCTAATAATTTAAAAAATACCTAGTAAAAATTGTCTCCATAATGGAAATTCTTTAATTACCATCGTAATAAATAAATCTTGTTTCCTTTCATTACTCAAACCGTTTTTTTCTTAATTGCCTCTATTGCTCTCCAACAACTAAAAGCTTTCAGTGTCAATTTGTTGCTGAGAGATGTTCACTTATATAATTATGCTATCTACATTGAGTATTTATTTATCAACAAAAACCTTACAAATGCCTATAAAATATATAAATCGTATTCCATGTGTTGTATTGAAGTAAATCTAAAAATCACTCTTAGTAGTTTTAATATTTCATTTGGCCAAAAATAATTAACGCCGACGTAATATATGAATAGGTATTTATATGAGCAAATGGATTTATCATCTAGAACTACAATGTCACGTTCTAATATAACTAGTAGTAGACACATAGTCGGCTTATCTGTTTGTGTTCATTGATAATTTTACATAATATAAAATTAAAAATATGTAATGAAAGAAGCAAAGTTATTCAAAATTTTTTCAACCACAAAGTAAACAAAAAAATATTTCACAAGTTAATTTTATTTTATTTAACTTAATTATTAAAAACTAAAAGAATCTACAAAGCTTAATACAAATAAAAAATAAGACTGGTACATTCTAAATTAAAAAGTTTGGTTCCACCAAGGTATATAATAACCACTTGTCGCTTCGAGTTCGAAAAAACCCTAACATAGTTCGAACTCTTCTATTCATGTGGCCCGAGAAACGAACCCGGGACCTCCATGTTACAAGTAAGCGGTAAACCACTGCGGTTACGGAGATCGTTCAGCCTCCCATATGTATCTCTCCAGCTATATTCCAATAGCTTATTCTCACACAGTGAATTTGTAAGCAAAAGTTTGCATATTAAAAAGTTTTAACGTTTATAATGATAGGGGTGGGATAATAAATGCATAATGAGAGAATTATTATACGTTACTGTTAATACTTTCATTACAATTTAATTGTAATGGTAAAATTTTATTTCGAGATCACAATTTCCAAACCGTGACATCATGGTTAACCCGGTCTATTAGAAACGACTCTGATATAATATTAAGATTAAATTTTAATAAGATGAACGAATGTTCAGTAACCTATATACAGCGGATTATATATCTAATATATATAGATGAAATATATAATATATACAAAGTAACACCATCTTAATACGTAATTATATTTTGATGTTATTGACTAAAATACTGAATAACAAAATATTTTGTATTAAGAAACTAGACAAACCCATTTATATTTTTGTTCTAATTTAACCTTAAAAGTTTAACAAAATAATTTGTTTTAAATATGTAAATAGTCAATGTAGTAATTATATGCGAATTTTTACAAGAATCTATTACGTATTAGTGTGAAATCAATTTTTCAGAATATATTTAAAAGAGCGTGCTCGGTCTATTTTATTTTTCTAGTGAAAGATTTTTGATGTAAACCAGAGCCTCCTAATGTAATCTTATAATTATTTATACATTTTATATATATAGTATATTACTTTGTACATTGCCGTTAGAATATTTTTAAATTTAATAGGATGTATGTTACCAGGCTTTGGCATCCCGATTTTACTGAACAGGAATGTATTTGCACAATACTCCAATGGGTCCCTTAATTATAATTATGAAGTAAATTTCTTACACTTACAAGAGTTATAAAACTCCACGGGATATTAGATATAGCTATTAGTTTTAAAGCTAATCAACTCACGATGAAATTTAATCCAAATTTTATTATATTACTTTTTTTAATTACATTACACTATATTTCGTTCACCCTTTACAATTTAATTAATATTTTACACTTGATACCCGTACAGGGCAACGTTTTTATAGTGTCTAGACTCTGAGAAATACAATTCAGATAACGGGATATGACATAGCTAGGAGATGGAAAATTCAATTGAGGGAACAATGAACCTCTAACATATGTACAATTTGTCTTTATCAAAAAAGCAATAGTATATTGTGGAACGTTCAGCTGGCGGTATGAAGCATCTTTGCCAAAAATAATACATATATTTATTAAACTTGTTAAAAATTTTGTCACACGCACTTTTAATTATAATATTTATTTCTTCATTGCACATATTGTCCCGAAAAAATTGAGGTTATTAAAAATATTTATACAATAATTTCATTTAGTAGGGACGACAATGAATGCAATTCATTTTGTCTTTGTAATATACGACATACACGTAGAAGTTTTTTCTTTCAGCCGGCGCTACAGGATATCCACGTCTACGTCGTTAATACGTTTTCCGTCAATGTGTCGACGAGTATTAGAGCACAGAAAACATTTTCGCATAAAATACTTTGCTATAACTTCAATAGCCTAATAAATATACCATTTAATTTTTTTTTGGCTATTATTGGTATTATACTAACCACAATCCATCTCTTTTTGACGTATAGATAAATTCAAACTGAACTTTGTAATTTGGGTTTCCACTCGGTCCCTTCTATAATTTTGTATCGCCTTTTCACTAGACTTCTGAAAGCGATATCGTAAGGGGTTACAAAATGTTTACTTACTATTACGTCACTATTAATACAATTGTTCATAAAATTTTCCTTAAGTTATTGTAATTAAATATTTAAACACCACGAGATGTCCAAAAACAAAAATAGATAAATTAAATGAATAGCAAGCAAATAATGTTAACACGTTGAATTTTACACTTCGTTTCGCAACATAATGCTATAGAATTTCTAACATTAATCTCCGTTGGGGAAATAAAAGGAAACTTCTTACATCCTGCTTGTATATTTATAAAGAAGTCGTAAGCTTTCTTGCATTATTAATATCTTCAAATGTGAATGTAAAATTTGCAGTTTTATAATTTTCACGTTTATAAAGCCTACAAATCGTTGAAAAGGATACAAAAGGATTGTATCGTTTTTAACATTTAAGATTTCTTTTTGCATTACCTATACATTCATGGTTCACCGCGTTCACCGTACATGTAATTAATTTTGCCAATTGGCAATGAGTTATAAATACAAGTTACTATTTCCATATACGAATTATTTATATGGTTGTATACAAAAGCGCCCTAGCCTTTAAATTAAAGTCCATCCCCGACAGAAAACAAAGCAGGTACGATTATTAATAGAATAGTATTTTGTTCCTTCACAATTTTTTTTTAAAGATTGGTTGCCAGATAAGTAACTTTTTTGAATTTTAATATGCCTGTCATAGTATGAGAGTTTATCTATTTAAATTTGGTGTCTGTGTAAAATAACGTACCTTCAAAATCATATTACCTGTCAGAGCCGTATCGAGAAATATAGTTAGCACTAGTAACTACAATGTTATCATGACCAGTGTTTTAAAGTGATAGAAAATATAAAACTATGCTGTAATATAACAATTAGATGAGATTTCCAATTTTCGCACCAGTCATGACGAACTCAATCTATTAAGACCGTACGCTAGATTGAGCGGCAAAACGTAATTAAATAAGTTTTTAATAATATGTAAGAAAAGCTATTCGAAATGTTATGACAAACAAATGTAATATCATGAAAATATATATTTATGAAATTTCCAATAAAAAAGACGTTTCAAAAGTACAAACATTATCTTCTTTTGCCAGATACTTAACATCTTGTGTCTTTTTTGATGGGAATATACCGGCGAATATAAATAAAAAATGACGTCAATATGTCCATATCTTCCTCAGAAGGCTACAAGTGTAGAACAGAAAAGCTACCAGTCTATCAAGTTAGCATGTTATGGTGCTGATTTTACTGCTTTTCTCAACAATAGTGGACCCGCCTAAAGGATGTCGGTATAACGATTCGCCGCCCTCCTACCCTACGCGACTAAGCAATGTTATCATTGCGACACTACTAATATACAAGGTATCATATGCCACTCCAGAGACCAAACTTCGAATCGATTTCGCTCTACGCTCTTGTGTAACACCAGCTGTACACACAATGTATTTATTATCGATCTTAAACTTCTGAGAAATTTATTTACACATGTTCTAAGTTATAGCGCGCGAGCAATAATGCAATCCTGCAAAACTCAAAATCCTATTACGTAACAAGATTTTATAATGAATTTTTACCTGTATTACTTCATCGTAATAGTTAATGTAAAAAAGTCTTATGTAATAAACATTTTACCTGTGCTTGCATAATTGTACATTAATGTGTGATATAAAAATAGATCGGACTTAATAGCCAAGTAGGCATTCTCTGCCAGTTAAAACAGGGAATGATTAATATTAGGGATAAGTGGAAATATTAAATTTAAAACTAAACTATAATAACTGCCATAGTGCTAAAGTCATTTTATTTTAATATTATATTTTTACAAAATAAAAATTCAAAGCGTCACTCTTTGAAACTACTAAAATATATTCCTGCACTGCTTTGCTTGAATATTTGTATGTCGGAAGTAAACGTTGCATGTATATGGATCACGCAATGGTTTATTAACCTTTGACACGATTCTCTACTTACCTGTATGTTCACAATATCAGTAAGTTATACGGATGCCTAAATCTAAAAAATAATAAATGTTAATGTATTTAAACTTAATAAAATCAAAATCAGTTGGGCACTCACTAGTAATTTGTGATGAATATAGTTGTCCTTTTAATAATTTATAAACCAACCGTAACTTTGCGGAATTCCCTGGCTTAATAAAACCAAAAAATATTTGGGTAATTTCCGCTTGTTTTAATCGCAAAGTTTAGCCGTAGTAGACTAAATTACAATCTCAATGCGTTTCGCCACCACTCGTGACATCTCCAGAGGTTATGCTTTCGACAGCACGACATTAAATCCCTTTATATTTACTGTGTGAACCGATATGCCTGATATTGTTTAATTTCTGTGTTTTGAAAAAGATTGAAACATACTTCATTAAATGTAGTAGACAAGGTAATTATTTAAATATGAAAAAAGTGAAAAACCCTCGCGTTATTCAATTCTAAGTCCTCTATCCTCCATTGTAAGACGAAAACACTTGAAAGAAATGTTTATCGAACATAACCTGTCTTTAAGAAATAAAACATCATTAAATAGGTATATTGTTGATCATCATATAATTTGAATTACAGATAGGCGACTTTTTAAGTAGCAGTAATTTCCTAACTAAACAAATAAAAGTCAAGAAACAAGTGTTTATTTTTTTACTAACTGACCCGACGAACTTCGTACCGCATAACAGTCAATGAACGTCGTGCCCACTCCTAATTTTTCAAGAACTTCTCCATGTATTATATTACGAAATCGTCACACTATATAGGTTCAACAAATCCTTTAAGGATTAAAGCATGAAAATATTAAAAAAGAAGGAAAAACATTTTGTTTTAACGCATCTCTATGGAATGTAGCAGAGTCACCAAGCCTAGTAATATCCTACCTAGTAATATTAATCGACCTAAATATTTTTAAATAATATGGTTATTCTGACATTTATTGATCTTTTTTAAAACATGGTCTACATTGATGTAGTGCAATAATATTATTATAATATTTTCGATACCTCATTTAATGAAATATGTAAAGTTACAGAGAAATGAAAATACTAATACTCAGCATAAAACATTTTTATGGTATTTAAAATTATTTAAATATTGAACGTTTCCTTACGGACCCCAAATATATAACTAGCCGTCAACCGCCTGCTTCTCTTGACGAAGGATTTTTTTATTTAATATTAAAATTAATCCCCCTCCAATGGTACCAATTTTACATTATGAGTCCATCGATACCTTATAACAAGAAACACACCCTCTAAATTTGTTAAAGGAGCAAATTAAGCTGTGCGTTAATGTTAACATGTTAAAATATGTGATTCAATGAATCTGTCAGTAATATCTATACTTTTACAAATATGTATAATAAGCAGTTTATATTTTTATAAGTATAGATTTATATTAATTAGTAGCTGACCCTGCGAACTTAGTACCGCCTATCGGTCAATGTATATTGTGTTACCTTTTCACTGAAAATATGTAAATAATGGTAAATAGTAATGTTATGTATTGTTCACAATCCTACATGAAAGCCCCACTTTCCAGCGATAAAAAGTGTATTAAAATTAGTGACCAACTTACCTTACTTTAAGTTTCATGAAAATCTTTTTTGTGGTTCACAATATGAGACAGACAAAAAATCCATATTCTGTATTACCAAAAAGTGTTTCAGTTAAAATTTTCAAAAATATTCAATGTACAGATTTGGATAAGTTACAATTTTATTGTATGGTTAGATTAGATATTTTATTTAGAGAACTAAAAATATATGTTAAGAAAACAGTATAAACCAATTGTAATTTTTGTATAGGAAAAATTATCAAATTATCTAGTCTGGTACTTTTAAAAAAATACGAGGGGTGTTTAATAAGTAGTGAAAAAGACTAAGATGCAGTTAGCTTTTATTAAATACTATATTACTTTTCAACATAAAGTCACCTTTTAGGAGTATACCACTTGGCATATCTTTTTTGTGAACACAAAATTCCATTTCGAAAAAAGCCTTCGTCCTGTTCTTAAAAAATCGTGTACAGCAGTGATCACTACGTTATCATCATCAAGTTTTCTGATCTCTGAGGTGCTCTTTTAGCCGCGGAAAAAGATAAAAATCAGCAGGGGCGAGGTTCGATGAATACAAGTTTCTTCGAGTATGGCAGCAATCGTAACTTTGGACTTGTGTCTTATATCTTAGTGAAACAAAACAACTTTTGCTAGTTTTCCACGCCGTTTCTCGTGTATTTCATTATGCAATTTTTTATTTATTCTGCATATAAAGACCCCCTAATAGTGGCTCCACGACTGAGGTATTCGATCATTACTACTCCTTCGTTATTCTAGAAAAGAGCCTATAAGCTTGCCGGCTAATAGAATTGCCTTAAATTTCTTAATACACACATCAAAAAAGCCTAAACAACACATACAAATTTCAATTTTACAATATATTTTGGAATTCAATCCTTGGTATTTTCTTATTTATATTAATTTTTAATGGTTTTTTGATATTAAACAACAATTGTTTTTTTTATTCTTTTTTAATAATCATAATTAACAATAATTACGAGTAAGTATGTACGTAGTACAAAGTAAGGTGCCTAATCAACTAAACTTAAACTAAAATTAAATGGTTATACAAAAATTTCATAAATTAATACAAAGTGTGGCCTCTGTTATTGAGAACTTGCTAGCAGCGATTATTCATAGAATCGATGAGACTGTTAATGTTATCCTGCGGCAATTGCTCTCAATGAAATTTTAGTGAGTCTATCAGTTGTTAGGTTGTTGTCACTCCATCTAAGTCCTTTAAAACACGTATATGGAATATGTCGCATGCATGCTCGATGGCGTTCAGATCTGGCGATTGTGCAGGCAATATCAGGATATTTTCCCTTGCCAAGTACTCCCGCGTGCGTAAAGCTGTATGCGAACGCGCATTCTCATGCATCAACGTGAAATCGGAGCCAAACGTTTATGCGAAAGGACGGACATAAGGCCTTAGAACATCCTCAACGTAGTTTACATCGTTCATGTTCTTTTCATGTTTTCATTTACAAAAACGAGCTCAGTATATCTGTTCTTCATAATACCCGCCCATACCATAACTGTTGAGTCATTGTATGGATGCACTTCCTGAACGCACCTCAGTCTTTCAGTATTTCGAGGACGACGGTACACTCTTACCTTTCTAGTATCAGACTTGAACCCAAATAGAGACTCATCGCGAAATAAAATTTTATCTCATTGTTCCCGTGTCCATGTAATGTGTTCCCTACACCATTCATTTCGACGAGCGCGATTTCCGTTATGTATTGGTGGACACCACATTGGCCATCGCGTTTGTAGGCCTTACTCATGCAATCGACATCAGAGTCTTGCAGTCAGTGGTATGGTATGTATCAATTTTATCGTGTTGTTCCTGCTGAGCAGCACCCAGGTCGAGGAAGGTGTACCTTGTTAACATGATGTGTAACGTTGCTTGCTTGTAATATGCTATTAATTACTGTGTAACCTAGAGTAGTACGCTGTAGTTGATCTTGCCAGTCTCCCATCGTTTTCGTACTGTGCAATCAAAACTAAAGACATTGTGGTCTTATCTATCCAAGTTGACCTTTACACAGTATTAACATGACGGCTTGGTCTCTGATACCCACTCAGTACATTCTGCTCTGAGATGTCGTCCTCCACAGTGGTTACAAGTGTCTACGGTGTCATTACACATGCGCATCACACACGATACACCCGAAGTCCGGTGCGATTGCCACAGCCCACAGACTGTGACAAAGGTGAACGATAGTATGAAGATCTAAATATGGTAATATTAAGATACGACGTAGCATAATAAAGGATACTATTTGTCAACTTACAGGCTAAATATCTGTTCGTATAGTATGTCCACTGCCGGCCAAAAGTTTGAGACCACTTTGTACACAGGTTATAATTTGCAAAATATTTTAAATCTGCGTATGATAA